>NDGN011447029.1:0-17223 GCA_002564285.1 Tympanoctomys barrerae
GCATTGTGCTAGAAGCGCCAGACTTGGTGAGTGAAATGGGTGAGGACACCTCAGGGCATTTTGAGGAGACTTCCTCTTTTGTTGGGTGGCTCATAGCAGTAGCATTCACTGTATTTTCGATCACACCTCATAAAGACTTGAAAGAGGACTTCTAGGTATGCCTCAGAGAGTGGCGCGAATGCTGGGATAAGTGGGTTCAAAGAGAGGAGGATGAGTGACAATATGTCTTTTACTATAATAATTTTGGAAAATTTAAACACTCCTTGTATACTTTGACCACACCTTAAAATACCTAAAGAAAGACAATTCTTTGAGTTTTACTTAATTCTCTGAGAATTTTTCCATGTATATATGAGGTATACATATAATTATCCTTTTTGTGTGTGTGTGTGTGTGTGTGTGTGTGTACTAGAGATGGAATTCAGGACCTTGTGCTTGCCAGGTAGGTGCTTAACCCACTGAGCTATATCTCCCTGACCCATAATTAAACTTCTTTTCATTTTTATTTTGTTATATTTTGTTACCAAAGTCTGAACCAACTAAGAATTATGAAAAGTAGAAAAGAAATTAAGAAAGTCCCAACTTATGATAGTTCAACTTACAATTTCTTAAAAACTGTACCACCATGTGAAAGTACATCTATACAACCCCTTTGTGCTTCAATATAGTACTCAATAAATCATGCAAGCTATTCAACTCTTTATTATAAAATGAGTTCTGTGGTTGATGTTTTTGCCCACATTAGGCTAATGTAGGTATTCCGAGCACAGTTGAGGTAAAATAGATTATGGTGGGATGTGTGGTGAATTAGGTTCACTGCCTTTCATGGTGGTGCTTAGGATTGAGCTCAGAGCCTACTAGGTGAGTGTTCTACTGAGCTGCAGCCCAGCCTTTGCCTCCATTGTAAGAGTTCGAGACAGGGTCTTAGGAAGTGGCCCAGACTGGATTCAAATTCACAATTCTCCTCCTTCAGCCTCCTGAGTAGCTGAGATTGCAGGTGTGTGGTACCATATCCAGGATAACTGCATTTTTTTTGACCTATTGACATTTTGAATTTATGATGAGTTTATTAGGACCTCACCCCATTGTAAATCGAGGAGTATTCTCCCACCTACAGCTTTCTCTTTCAATCTGTCATGCCTTGATCCAATTGATAGGACCTCAGAGGACAAAAAGATTTTCTCCCTCCACTGCAGAGCACCTGGGTCACCTTTCACCCTACCCCAGCCTTGCTCTTGTCTCGCTCCTTCTCCACTTCCAGCAGGTATAGTGTTCACATTGGTAGGAGCTCTGCAATATTTGTCTGCCCAGAGTTTCCCTTCCTCATCAAGTCAATAGGGGTTTCCTCTTACTGAATAGGCTTTCTGAGACATGCATAGAGTCAAGTTATATTTGATAGCTTTAATTAACTCTCCAAATGCTTAAGCTTTCTTATTTCTGCTTGTTGGAAGGTTTTACATGACATGGCTACTGTGTCTACATAAAACCTGCCTGATTACTTGTTTTGCCTTTCTGTTTTTTCTTCTTTTTTTTTATCCCCCAGTATTGAAGATTGAACCTACGATCCACATGTATACTTTGCAAGTGCTCTACCACTGAGATACACACCAGGCCAGCTTGCCATTTAAAAAATAATCTCTGTTGTATGTGATGATGCATGCCTGTAATTCTAGCACTGGGGAAGCTGAGGCAGGAGGATTGCTACAAGTTTGAGGCCAGTCTGGGCTACAAAGAAAGACCCTGTCTTGAAAAACTAAAATATTAAAAGTAAGTAAATAAATAAATAAATAAAATAATCTCTTATTTCAGCAGCTGGTTGACTGATTGAACTTTCCTAATATACTGGTTTTCTTTGTATCATGGCACTGTGGCCTTATAGTTTCTGAAATTTTGGAAAATCATAAATTTTGTCATACTTAGGGTTACCTAATTTAAGTACTAATTTAATTTATTTGTAAAAACCTCATATTCTTTTGTACTTGCTTTGCATAAAATCTTTGAAATATAAGAACTAAATCTACTGGGGACTTCGGATGTTTCCAAGCGAAACTTTGATTATTGCCCTTCAAAAATTGCCTCCACTGAATTTTACTCTTCCCTGCTCTTAATTCTTTAGCCTCTTCTTCATCTCAGAGCTGCTGCCTTTCCCTTCAGTATCTCACAGCCCTGTGGTACAGGAAAGAAAGACTCGCAAACTAGAGTTGAAAGCGTCCAGTTGCTGAAGAGCTTGGTGATTTTTGGATGAGAGTTTCCTTGGTTTTATGACACTGAGAACTAGTGTTGACCTGCAAACGGGTGTGCCTAGGATGTAGGAATATGAAATGATTTCCAAGAGGAAAATCAGCTGAGAAAGATAAGACTAGGGCTCGGGGCAGTAAATGGTAAGTCCCTGGGGGTGAAGGTGGTAAGCCCCCAGCCTCCTGGCTTGCAGGTCACTTTCTGAAGTATTATTTTTCTGTCACTCTTGAAGGTGGCACAGGACCCACCACAAAGTCTCCTTGGCCATGGCACAAACTTCACAACTCCTGAAGGACCTCTGTCTGCAATGACCCCTTGTCTCTCTGATTCACATTGGATGAAATTTTGTTAAGAGAAGTTAAAAATCTAGGTAGTTTGCCTTTGGGTGAAAGAATGTATGGGGCACTGGGTAGCAGACATGGCTTCCAGTGCCCTACTAGGTTAAGTCTTCATTCTACAACAGTGATTTGTTGCAGTTTTTGTGGTCTGACTTGGGAGCATCAGAGGAAAATAGATAGTGGGGTTGCTTGCTGTCCAGGTCCCCATTTCTACAAGGAAAGTTGTTCCCAAACATATTATCTCAAATAACTGAGAGGCCAAGCCATCATTTCTGTTGCTAAGCACCTATTGTGTTCAACATCTCATTTACTTCTAATACCTCTGTCCTATGGAATAAACATTATTATCACCCACATTTTTCTAATGAGTCTGGGTTACTTTGCTGGAGCCCTCTGCTTCATAAAGACAAACTCAATTTCTGCTTTTGTGTGGTTAGATGCCCTTGGACTTCTGGTAGCATGTCCACAATTATTCAAATCCAATTTATGATAGCTAATGACCCACACAGTCGCCTAGCATTTACATGGTATTTGAAAGTGGCATAGAGATGGAGTCTCCATTACAAAACTATTTGTTCCTACAGATCTGCATCATAAGGAAGAGCCTGGAGGTAAACAGAAATGAAATCATTGTCTTAGAAAACCAAAGCTATTCTCTATTGACAATTGTTTTTATGAAGCTAGGTGGAATTAATGTTCATGAGATCAGGGTAGATATCGCTCTGCACTTGAGGAAACTGCTTGGAGCAGGATTTGAATAGCTGACTCCAAATCAGGCCTTTGTTGACAGCCTGGTGCTGCAAAGCTCTTCTAAGATTGAGTACTATCGATGGACAGTAGCTCACTCAGCTGTCTAGGATGATGCGGCTGTCCCTATTGTGTTGGGCAAAATGAATCATTGCCAAGTGAGATGGACAAACTGATGTAGGGTAGATCCTGAGGCTGAAACCAAGAGACATGAGACTTCTCAAAAATGGAATGAGCTGCTCCAGAGGGGAATCCATTCTCTTTTTCAGAGGAATTCAAATGGACATTCAAATGGCACTTGGCAAAGTGATATTCACAGCAACAGAAGAATTAGATGATGATACCATACTGGTAATAGCAACTTATTTTAAAAAATGTTAGTCTGGCTGCAAGACAGTGCTAAGCATTTTACAAACAGTGTCTTTCTTAATCCTTATTACATCTTCATGAATCTGCTATTTCTATTTACATTATGAAGATGAGGGCCTGAGGTACAGAGGTTAAATAGCATGTTCGAGCTCACACATCTCAGAAATAGATTTCAGTTCAGGTCTTCTTCAGCCTAAAAGCACTTATTGTAAACAATTAGTCCCTTCTAGTCAAGAGGACCCAATGATATTCTTTTAAAGCATGTTCTGAACTGTGCTAACCTCTTCCCTTCTTGGTTTAATATGCATGGAATCACATCCCTGCTGGGGGAAGCTCAGAGCTGTCAAACTGTGCATGATCACTTGGTAGCTTGTTTTTCTGTGATGTTTCTCTTGAGCGGTCCCACCTGTCTGCTGGCAGATAGGGACAAATGCATCAGGCCTTCTGGTGGCCAGAAAGCCTGGACTTTCTGCTGGGAGTGAAGACCTACTGCATGGACAGGGCCAGGTTGCATGAAGCCCCTTTAAAGTGGAGTATGGCTTCTTTGGAGAAGGGTTTCCATTGAACAGCTGTGGCATATCAAGTTACCAGTCCTTCTAGTTGACAGGGTAGCAGAGTTGGCCTGGGGTGCCAGAACCCGGATCCAAAACCTTGAATGATCTCTGGCCACAAGAATCCCTCAGATTACTTCAGGGTTCTCTATTGACAATTGTTCTTATGAAGCTAGGTGGAATTAATATTCATGAGAACAGGGTAGATATTGCTCTGCATTTGAGGAACCTGCTTGGAGCTGGATTTGAATCACTAATTCCAAATCAAGTCTCTGTAGACAGCTTGGTGCTGCAAAGCTCTTCTAAGATTGAGTACTATTGATGGACGGTAGCTCAGACAGCTGTCTAGGATGATGTGGCTGTCCCTACTGTCTTGAGCAAAATGAATCATTGCCAAGTGAGATGCACATGATCATGGGCCTTGATGTGAAAAAGGACTGAAACTCTTTTGAGAGCATATTAGTGGAATTTTAGTAAAAAGTAAAGCACTCTGGAGGATCATCCTGAACAGGGTAAAACTGTGGCATAAGACCTGCTGGGAAAATCTTTGAGAAATGGTACTTTAGTTCTTCACCAGGAGTTTATATTAACTGAGACATCACACTTTTTGATGCATGAACTTCTGGAATGCCAGAGATGGAAAAAGCCCTTTAGAGCAGTGACAGCGAACCTCTTAGAGACCAATTGCTCAAACTGCAGCTCAAACCCCATTTACTTACCATAAAGTGCCCACACTGCAATTAACCAAAAATGCCTGATGCTGGGCTGATTGGAGTGGTTTGGCCTGTGTTGCTGACAGAGAGGGCTCCGTGTGCCTGCTGTGGCACATGTACCGTAGGCTCCACCACTACATTAGAGGAGCCCAGCCCCTCTTTCTTAATTTTCTGGTTGGCATATTAATCTTGTGGGAATACTATAACCAAGTGTCGTGGACTGGGTAGCTGTTATAAGCAATAGAAATTTATTCCTACAGCGCTGGCACCTGGAAGTCTGACGTCAAGGTGCAGGCTGACTTGGGTCGGGTGAAGGGCCACTCTGCTCTATAGACAGCACCGTTCTCACCATGCCCTCATGTGGTGGCAAGTGCTGCCTGGCTCTCTGGGGCCTCTTCTATGAAGGCACTAATTCAGGTCACAAGGGCCCTGCTTTCATGGCCTAATTGCCTTTCAAATGTACCATCTTCTAATATCATTACCATGGGGGGGGGTCAGTTTCATTGTGAGAGTTTTGGGGAGACACAACATTAGACCATGGCAGAAAGGGAAACTGAAGCTCAGAGGATTTGCTCTGGAGGCCATTTTCTTCTAAGGTATAATCTCAATCATGGACTATAACAGAGAAACGGAAACCAAAGGAATAAAAACAAGAACAACACAGTTTTGAAATAAAGAGGCCCTCCATTGTCAAAAAGGAAGAATTGCGGTGAGTATTACAGGGCATGCACAACCCGACAGCCATCACACCTTAGCCTGTTATACAGTGCAAGGGGAAATGAATTATTGAAACACCAGAATTTAACATTATTCCTATTAATAAGTTCTTTGTTACAACCCCTGAAATGCCAGCGGGTGTCACGAGAAGATTCACAATGACACTTTAGTTTGCAAAGGCTCCCATCCTGAAACTGCAGCCACAACACATTACCCACGTTGTGCTGAGCTCATATTTAATTCTGACAAAGGACAAATATGAGGTGGTGAGAACTTGATTTTTTTTCCTCCTTTGCTGGAGAGGAGAAGTGTTGGTCCATATTGCTTTTGACACAGTGCCTCAATTAGGCCTTAAAGGGTAGGTAGTAAATGGTTGATGAAACAGGAGATGTTACACAGATCCAGGGAGAATTCAGCAGCTTGGTTTGAGGTTTAAGTTTGATGTTCCCCCACCAGGGACCCACCAGTCACAATAATTACATTGCTGTCTTCTCATAATATGATTTATTTAGATGTTGTTTTATGAATTAATTCTCTCTAATTGCTGCTCCTCTTGCTGTAAATCAAGGTTTCTTGCTTTCTGTAGTACTGCGAACATGATCCTACAGTGCAGTAATTAGCCCAATTAGGAAGCAAGGCAGATGTGGAAAACCAATTAGTTTCAGGAATATGTCTGTGCCTATGTATCCCAAGCACTGTTCAATTGAAATTTAATAGCAACTTAATAAAACATTGTTTTATTCATAAACCATCTCCTCCTTCCAAGCTCCCATTTGTTTGTTTATCTCCTCATTTCTGGGGAAGCTAGAGCCAACTTGCTTCAAGCTTGGTGAATCTCTTTCTATGCAAAGATTATTATTACTTTCTCCCCATGGCTGAAGTAAAAGAAACCTTATTTCAAGCAGGAGGCAGATGCCAGTGGCTTGGGGGAGCAGTGTGGTTTTGGCCTCTTGACCTTCTTTATCTTAAATGGAACTGTCACTTGATCTAGGGACTTAATCCAGAAGATGTGAAGGCTCCATTTTATATGTATACATATGTATACACACAGACATATATGCAGATACACACGAATACACAGATATATATCTACTCCCCCCCCACACACATACTTGCTGCCCTTCAAAAGAACCCTATGTCATGGCTCCCCTTTGTATGTGACAGTCTCACTGGGGCTTCTGCTGCCTGGGTCAGGGGACTTGAGTGTGTGTCTCAAAGGAATCCCCTTTTTCTCAGTGTATTCAGTTGAGAAGTTGTGAAAAAATGATCTATTAACCCTTGAGTTCATATTCCTTCAAGTTCTACAGTATAAACCCACAAATCACCAACAAAGCAGAAGGACTTCACAATACAATCAGTTTATAATTTAAGGGTAATTACCATGTATGGTGGCAGTTGGTACAGGCACAGACAAACCCTTCAATTGCATATGCAAAGAGGATGAGGGTCTGGGGAGAAGCAGGTGTGCAGAGTGAGGAACTGGATGTTTCTCCACTTGGTGGAGGGCAGGACTGAAGAGACATGAGGATGAGCAGAGGCTGGCTGACTCCTTATCCTGCAAGCCAGTTCTCCAAGCAAAGTGACAACAGAAGGATCCTGCTCTTTTTTTCTTTAAGGTACATGCATCACATGGAACCTAAGAGAGAAAGGGGCCCTCCAAGACTGCAAACACTTTTATCCTCTATGGTGGAGTCTGAAACTCAGGTGCCAGACCTGGCTTCCTCCCAGAGGCACAGAGCTGAAGTGAGTTCTGGGTTCTCCTGACACATTGTTCAGTGTTCTTGCATGGCCTCCTGTTGCCTATGTTTGGGGAATAATCTCCAGCTTCAGAATGTCTGTGTAAAAGATTTAAAAAATCTATCAGCAAACAACCACAGAAACTGAAAATTCTATGCATTGCTTGATCTGATTGGTAAATTACTGAACTTTTGATTTATGTAACTCATTATCATTGTGCATTTGCTGTAGTGATATGCTCCATTTGTCTCCTTGATCATTATGTGGTTGGTTTTCTCTGTGTCCTGAAAGCAAGACCTTAATAATAACCAGCAAGGGTAATATAATTAGCAAGATGTGGTGTTACTGTGTGTAGTCAGCACATGTGTAGTTGTGTGTACATGTGTGTGTTGGAAATGGGGTGCTCAGGGTGTTCAGTGCAAGAGGAAATTAGCCCATCTGTAAGGGCCACAGCCTCTTTCCCTCTAGTATCTGCAGAGTGCTTTTTAGACCATCAGATAGTCCAATCAGGACCCTTGGAGAAAAGCCATCAAAAGAGAGGAAATGGGAGGAGCAAATGTGTTGGGTTAGAAGGAAAAGGATTGTGACCAATCTGGGGTGAGGAGATGGTGGCCTTCGTGATGGCGAGGCAATGTCATGAGTCCCAGCTCACAGGAAGTTATTTCTGCTCTGCTGATTGTAGCACTCTGTGGGGGACACTGGGACAGACCTTGAGTTACCACTGCCCAGCCCCTCTGCAGTTTAATCCAAAACCAGTGAAGTGACAGGCAGTCTCTCTGCCACAGGGAAGCTTGTGATTGGGGTGGGGGGGTACATGTGCGAAAGGCAATTATCCATCAAACCAACATAATGATCAAAGTCAGTGATATCAGGATGGCCATGTAATTTAATTTGATATATAATTATTGAAGGCTATCCAATAGTCATAATCATTATTGTTAATACAAGTAAGTCAATATATTGGAGCATGTGGATATTGAAGAGGAATGGCAGGGTGCCTGACCTCTGAGGAGGTTGCAATTGACTGCCTGTAAGATACATGGATTGTGAGGGATTCAGGAAGCTTCTCACTATGGCAAGTGTCAGAGAGCATGGTGGAAACCACCAGAAGGTGCTGGGTAGAGAACATGAGCCGTGCATTGGAGAACGGTGGGCTCACAACCAAAGAGGTAGAGGGTGTCATGGGGAAGGAGGCACAGGGAAGCCAGAGCGTGGTGAGAGAGGAGAGGGCACTTCAGGGAGGGAAGTCTCCAATTCACCTGGCACCAGGACAGCAGTGGGTGGCAAAGGTAGTCTAAGTGGAGCACGAGGGTCATGGGATCTCCCAGAGTTGGTGGGCACTGGGCAAAGGCGGAAGCCTCCTGTGAAGAGTCAGTCACAGTTTGGGGATTTGTTTTCCTTTCAAGCACAGAGGCCTTTTCAGTGATGCATGCTATCTTCTCTGAGGAAAGATTATTTTGGAAAATGAAACACATCAACCTCTTGCTAATGACATGTTTAATCCTGTGCTCCTCACAGTTCTTAAATAGATAAGACTTCAAGCACACTCCCCTTGCAGGCTTATCTACAATGGCAATATTGAATTATTTTGGAATCTGTAGACTTGTAAACTATTGCTGCAAGGTAAGTTTTGCAATAACAGAGCAGTGTACCTTTTCTCTGTTGCTAATGGGGGAAGGAGAAGATAATAAAGCTAGCAATTATTTAAGTTCTTTTCAGGAGCCCCAAGGGTGTAAAGTGTCTGCATTTCCCTAGGTGGCTGTAACTTGGAGGAAACTGGAAGCTGGGACAAAGGCTGAAAACCTCCTTGGCAGTTCTCCCCAGGGCTCACATTGATTGTGAGAGGAACTGGCTTCAGGCCATCTGCTTTCCCAAGCAATCAATGCGACAAGCCAGTGAGAAATGAGTAACAGCAATTGCTTAGCATCCGTTCTTCCTTGTAATTAATACCACGTGGCTGTGGACAGCCCAGAGCTGTCTGGAGGAAAAATGCTCATTCAGGGAAACCAAGCAACAAACAAACAAACATGAAAAGGCGTGCTTGCACATAATTCTTGCAAAATGCAAAAGGGAAAGGGCTTACCTCCAAGCTGTCTATAACTGAATTACCTCTGGGGGTTTATGTTTGGTCTTTTTTCTTCTACTCTGAAAAATCAGCTCATATATTTTCTTGCAACCAAGACAAGCAGTCCCTTAATTGTTCCATTAAAAGAGGTGTTGAAATGTTACTAATTGTCAAATGCAATTAAGTGTGGCAACATGTCACAGGTAAATTAATGAGAAGATGCCAGGTGCTTGGAGGTGGCGCTTGGCATTCATGTGTGGGGAGTAATCGTTACCAGTTCTGGAGGTGCCTCCTGCTCACTCGCTGAGGAGCACCCTGTGCCCGCACTGCAGCGCTGCCTGACTACAGCTTTGAAAGGTTTTGGACCTGCCCCTGGCCATTCTTTGTGCTTTTTATTCAGAGCTTAATAGTAATGTTTGGGAGCCCAGAGTATTGGGAACAGAAAAGGAAGACAGTTATTACCCTTGGATAACCCAGAAGAAGGAAATCTTTGCCAAGAATCTGGAGACTCATATTTGAAACTTCATCACCCATGTCATGACAGACGCTGAGTGTGGCCACTATGTCTAATTGTCACATGGAAATGTGTTGTGAAGCCAAAGCACTTCGGAGAAGAAAGCCAGCCATTAGGCAGGACAAGGAGAGTCGCACCCATGGGTAGAGAAGCTTCATGAACGCGCTGCTGTTGTCTCAGTAGCCTGAGTCGGGTTTGCATTCCTCCATTAGATCTCACATCTATACATTCATTCTTCCCTATGTTCAGAGAGTCACACAGAAGAAAGGAACACAGCTTATATGCTGTGCTCCTTTTTTCAACCATTTCATCTACGTTGTGTTCATATTCAATGAGATTGTGAATCCTTTGACAATGAGGGTTGGATCCTATTCTTTTTTTGTCTTTTGAACTCCGGTTTTTAGAACTTTAATTTGGTATGCATTAAGAGCTCAGTAAATATTTAATGAAAAAGCAAACTAGCTAAATGAGTTAGGAAAGGGAATTGCTTTGGAGATAGATGGTAGACCGTTAGGTCAGAATGCCAGAACTGCATGGCAGATGGCAAAGGGAGAAATTAAAGACTCCAAGAAGTAGACATATGAATATAGATGACTGTGTTTCATGGAAGTTTCTAGAGGACGAATAAAGGAATTCACTGTTGAGAGGAGCTTTGAGATGGCTGATGAAGGCTCTCCTCTGTTGGCCAGTTCTGGCAGGGGGAGATACTGCTGTAGACATGGGCTCACTAAGTGGTACAACGTTGTCACCACAGTAGCTAGGCAGCAGGACTTCAATATCAGAAGTCTAGGAAGTGCAATTATCATAAATAGCAACAAATTCATTGACTAAAGGAGAGGCCGGGTTTCTTGGAGAAAGGACCCCGTACAGCTTGGTGAGGGAGCACACTACTGCAGCCATCAGGCCTACCTCATAGAGATCACATCCGTTTACTCCACAGGGAGGGAGGGATGCGTAGACATGTTTAGGGATCTAAGCTGTAAGAACCAAGTCAGTAGACACTGGTGCTGGGAAACTGGAAGAAATACCATGGCGGTGTGGCTCCAGGGCAAGTGTGAGGAGGCCAGGTGACAAACAGAGTGCCCCATAGCTCTGAAGACTCACACAGTGACCCTTTCCCTGGATTCTACATTATACTTGGAATACACACACATGGTGGATGACTCAAGGGATGAATTATTGCAGCAAAGAAGGCCTGGTAAAAGCTTTTGAGTCTGCCATTACTCCTACTCCAGTCTAGGAGAGTAAATCATAGTCAATATCACATCCTAATGAGAATGGCAGAACTGGCCTTAAAGAACTAAAGGGCATAGGAGTGGTGGTCTCCATCATAATGTCCACTTACTTCATCAATCTAGCCTTTGTAAAAACAGAGAGGTTCTGTAGGGTGACAATGAATTATCAAAAACTCAGCCACAGAATGGATTTTACTGCACTGCCTTTTGCTGCAGAAGACTGACATGTCCGTCAGCATATTATGTGCAGGTGAGTGTGTTCGTTTCCACCCCTGCTCCCAAAGGCAACCAGAAACCATCCATGTTAACTTGGATTGGATATTGGTATACATGTGGCCAAATAATATCGGCCAAAAAGACCTGGGACCTTGTACATCCTCAGTGATGACATCCTGTTAGTCAGGCTGTGTGCAATTGGAGTTCTCATTAAGAAATATGCATTCCAGAGTCTAGGTAGACATGAATATTGTAAACACTTAAGGGATCTTTTTGGTAGGTAACATTTTTGGGGGTCCAGATTAGAGCATAGTGGGAACTTTTTTTAAAAAGCAACCTGGTAATCTATTGTGTCTTGCATCTATTTCTTCTTGCATGAAGAAGAAAACAGTAACTATTGAGATTTTAGAGATAACATCCAACATTGTAGGATACTGAGTAGCCCATACACCAGGCAGCATGAAAGACAGTGAGCATGGAGTGAAGCTGGAGTGAGAAGGGGCTTTATAGCAGCCCACACTGCAGTACAGTGATCTATCTGTTGCTTAGGCCATACAGCCAGGAAAGAGTAAAATACTGGAGGTGGTAGGCACAGGAAAAGGTGTGCTATAAAGCTGGGAGAACGACCAGTAAAAAAATTTCAATGTAGATATCTAGGTTTCTGGGCAGGTCCACACCATTTGCAATAGAAAATTATATACTTTTTGGAAAAACAACCCAGGAGATTTTTAATGCTCAGGAGAGATTGAAAGCTTGGATGTAAAATATTACCTAAGTGTGCATCCAGAATTGTCCATTCTGAGCCAGGTCTGATGACAGTCCCTAAGTCCTGAGGCCAGGAGGACACAGCTCTCCTGTGATGGACATGACAACTCTGGAATCAGGCACAAGCAGGACCAGAGGCACAGTGAACTGCACAGCCAAGGAGCCCGGACCCCATGACCTCTTCCACCTTTGCATCAGAACCTCTTCTTGGTTCATGTATGTGGCTGTGGATGAGACTCCTACACCCTGTGATGGAGGGGGGAGTTTTGGTCCACAGATGTGTCAGCTTAGTATGCTTACTGGATAAACTATAGCTCCCCCAGGGCTGAGTGTTCAATTCAGTGACACAGCAAAGTCTTTACAGCAGGAAAAGTAAGGAAGTCTAAGGAGTTATCTATTTTATGTGTACAAATATAACGGCCCCAGGTTAGGATAGATGTGGGCACATATGTGATGGGGTATGGGCCAGGTGGCCAGTGAGCCTAGAGAGAGGAAGATAGGGAGATGGAAGACAAGCAGGTGGACATAAGAAACTGAAACAGAAGTGAGGATGTCTTTACCTCATATTTGTACCTATGAACAAAGCATTCTACCAGGGAACAGATACCATAGAATAGGTCCACAGAAGACTTGTTCAGGATCTATCAGGGGCCATTCTTGTGTGGGGCAGTGGATGAGTGAACATAAGGGTGATGCTGGCAATGATGAAGGCTATCACTGGGCATTCAGCACAGGTTCCGGAGGCTGATTCATCTGTTGTCATGGTCCCAAGATCAACCTCTAGCTGCCTAGAGGGATACTGGGTCGATGATTCAATTTCAACCTGCAGGCACACTGACTAGCCACTTAGTGGTGAGTTGGCAACATTGGATCCCCTCCACTTTGGAAAAGGAAGCACTTCATTTTACCAGGAGTAGACTCATATTCCAGATATAGATTTGCAGTTCCTGCCAACGGGATTGCAGCCACCATCGCTGTTGGGGGCTTGCAGAATAAACCTAACCCCCTGGCACAGGGTCCAATTTCTCATGGCGTCTGTCCAGTGAACATCAGTTACAGCAAAACAGGTGAACCAGTGAGCCCTTGACTGGGGGAATCTCCTGCTTATATCACACACTATGCCACCTAGAAGCTGTTGACCACAAAGAGGAACACCTACATAAGTGACAAGCAACTGTCACTCAAAAAACTGTATGCTTGAAATGTAAAAGTTAGGCAGTGCTGCAGAGCTAGCACATAGAATTCATAAGTATGGAAGTTAAATGATGGAAACTACAGCCTGGCTCTCAGTGAGCCACTGGGTGAGCATATGTTTCTGGTACCCACATCTCTGGGCTCTGCCTTGCCTTCCAAAGGGGAAATGCTGCCGCCAAGGGACACAGCAGGAATCCCACTGAATTATAAACTGTCTTTGCTTTACCTCTTCAGGTTCCTGGTGCCCAGCCACTAGCAAGTAGGAGGACAAGCTGCCTTTGTGGCTAGAGTGATTTACCACAGTCAGCAGGAGGAGCAGGACTGCTCTCACTCTCTGGGCCAGGGACAAGTAGCGGTGACACTTAGGTGGTCCACATAGGAAGCTCTTGATTTTTTCTTGCCTGGTATTAGTAGGAATTTGATAAAGGCAGTATCCCCAGCCCATGGACTTGCTGGTGGCCATGAGTTCATACCACTCAGGGATAAGGAGCTGGCTCATGCCACTAAGTAAGAAAGATACGAGGAGCAGGAGAGGTAGGAGCAGAGGATAGCAAAGGAGAGAGCTGATATCAGTCTTTCATTCCAAAACCACTTACAGTGCAATGATTGCAGGCCACCCCGTCTTCTTTCTTCTTCCACTCATTGCCCCAGAGGCGAGCTCCTCAGGATGCTGGGGGCACTGCTTCTAGAATGGAGAGGAAGTGGGCCCCAGCAGTGTGGGAGGTGGCCTATGGACCCTGCCTCTAGCTGTTCTTTCAGGAATGAGGAGGACTAATGCCCCAGCTACCATGAAAATGCTGCTGTAAGATAGATTTGAGCTGGCTGCTCTCTGGGGCTTGGAAACCCTGCCTCAGCCATGTGCTGTCTCTTCCAAGAGAATCCTGCATGACGACCAGTCATCCTGCAGAGTAAAGGCTCAGCCTGTTCACCCAACTTGGCATAGCTCTGCGGGACCATCTGGATCTGGAGCAGTCCATGGGACTGGTGAGGCTTCATTAACCCGGATCACATTTCAGTTTGTCTTTCTGCTTCGATCTGATTTGGTCTGCTCTTTTCTTCAGGTGTTGATTGCATGAGCAATCCTTAAATGCCATCAACATCTCCTAGTCGGCAGGCTGGGAAGCTACTCCAATAGCTATTTGCAAATTCCACCATTATTACCGTAATTGGTATCCCCTTTCTCCGCCAGTCCACATTCCTTGCTACCAGTGATAGTCAATAGGCAAATGATTTTCTCCAGGCTCTTTGGTGTATGGCTCTCCCGTGTTTTCAGACTTTACGGCCATCAGCCAGGAAGCTTCCCTGATTAGCTCTTATCAGTTTTGATCTGTCTGTAATGGTGAGTCCTGAGTCCCCTTCCTTACTGTTCTGTCCCTCTCACCCACTATGTGTGCTGAATTTCGATGCAGATGCTGTTTTTATTGAGTCTAAATTTCTCCCTCCTTGCTGAACTCCTTGGTGAGGGGGTTGGATTAGATCCTTTCTTTCTTCCAGCTCTAATACCTAATACCACTTCTGTTTTGTCCTAAACTCTCAACCTGTTTATTGCAGCATGAATTGCATTTGGTTTTTACTGTTGGGAAAAAAAGGTCAGGTAGTCTGAGTAGAGTGGTTGTTATTGTCTAGTCCTTCCTGGGTGTGTACCATTCAAGGAAACCTTCCCAATATTTTGAAGAAGGGACTTTTCATTGAAAAGTTACATTTCCATTTTTCTGCAGAGCCTGATCTCATAATGGCCTCTTCCTCTCGCAGTTGAAACTTGGTAAACACTAACGGGCTCACTGTCTGTGGAGAGTGTGGCCCAGCCCAGCTTGGCCTCAGGCAAAGTCTGGAAGCTGCTAACACTTGCTTTCAGTTCTCTGCCATCTCTGTTCTACAGCCCTTCTCACTACCAGCACCCCATCACCTCCGCTAATTCATTCTGCTCATAAAACTTACCTCTGGGAAAACTTAGCTCATTCACAGCTTGCTATGACTTAGGTTTGTCTCCTGAGTATTTGCATTTTTGGCCTTGTTATTCTTTTATTTTTTAAAGAGAATAAAAATAGTAAAAAAAATAGAAACAATACAGAATTTTGTTAAACAAAATGATAGGCATTCAACAGTGGCTGTAATATTGCATCTTGTTGCCTTTAAATTAGTTGTTTAGATTACCAGATATAAGCATGTAAAATTGGTCAAAAAATTGCCCCCCTAAAAAAAATTAAAAAGAAGAAAAATAACAAACATTAACTCTTCCTTTCAATGCCTCATTTTTGATTGGAAAACAAAAGGGTTTGTAGCAGGTCCAGAGAGCTCCATTTGCCCCTTCAAAGCATCTGTTTTTGTTTTCAATTACAAATTCCACAGTGTACTCATTCCACTACTGCTTCCCTCTGACACTATGCACTCAAGAAGAGCAGGGTATGCTTTTGTCTTTAGCCTTGTAACTCAGCACCTTGCAACGTGCTTCATCTACCGTAACTCATGAACAGTGATGAATGTGCATTCATCCGACATTATATACATGCAAAGATGAATATATGTATAAATAATTATGGGCTAATGGGAAGGTGCTTTCTGAAGGAGAGAGAATGATCACTCTGTGGCTTCTCACTGATTTAACCCTCATGTCTGCTCCAGGGCTGCGGCTTCTATTTCTACCCCGGCCTTCTGTGTCCTTGGGGAAGGATCAGAAAAAAGGTAGGGAGAGCAGGTGGGAGGAGCAAGGCAACTAGGGGAAAAAAGCATCTTCCATGATGGCTGATGGGCACTGCCTGGTGAAGACCGCACATGGAGCTGCAAGGGGAAGTGCCTAAGACATGCAACTTGAGACCTCAAGGGCACATGTGTGGGGATTCGTACAGCACCATGCATTCAAGTGCCAGGGCAGCTGGCATCTCAGAGCATTGCAGACGGGCAGCCTAAGCAACAGGAGTGCATTTTCTCCCAGTCCTGGAAGCTAAAGTCCAAGATCCAGCTATCATAGGGCTGGTTTCTCCTAGAGCCATTCTCCTGGGCTGCGGCTGGCTGTCTTCTGTCCATCTTCATATGCTCTCCCTTCTGGACATGCCTGTGTCATCATCTTTTTGAAACATAAAGACACAAGTTATGGGTAGATTGTGACCCACTCATGATCGCATGTTCAACTTAATTGCCTTGTGAAGGGCTGAGTCTCTAAATCCTGTCATATTCTCAGCCCCTAGAGATTGGAACATCAACAAATGAATTTGGAGAGACACAATTCTGCCCATTACTATCATTTTGACCAATGAGGCAGTGTACATAGTCCAGGAGTTACATGTCGTGTATTTAGAATGAGGTGCACTAAATTGGTATATTTGGTGCAGGGTCTCACTATGCAGCTCAGACTCCTAGTGATCCTCCTGTTTTCAGCCTCCCCAGTTCTGGGATTAGAGGTGTGTGCCTCCACACCCACACTCCATGGCTGGCTCATCACATCCAGGGGCAAGTCCGGCGTGGCTTGTGGTGCTAGAGATCAAACCCCAGTCCCTGCTCTTGCCTAAGCAGGCGCTTAGTCCTCTGAGCTATCTTGCTGATTCAGGTACACTAATTTGGAATTCTGTCTTTACCACCTAAAACCACTTGGGTGCATTCCTTAATTTCTTGTTACCCTTGTTTCCTTTTCTGCTAAGTGGAAATAAAAATAATTATGGTAACCAAGCTGTTTAATGAGGTGATGCATGCAGAGTACACTATACGGACATAGTACTTAAAGACTGTCAGTCGTTGGTAGAAGTAGCACTACTTTTTTTTTTTTTTTTTTCTTTTCGGAACCAGGGATTGAACTCAGGCCCTTGCGCTTGCCAGGGAAGCGCTTATTC
>NDGN011447041.1:0-15473 GCA_002564285.1 Tympanoctomys barrerae
GGTTGCCCTTCTGCCATGTGCCACCCTGCCTTGGAATCAACTGATCATAGACCAAAACCTTTATAAACTGTGAGCTAAACCTTTTCTCGTTTAACTTTGGGTGATGGGTATTTTATCCAGCAATGAGAAAAGTAACTAAGACAGTCTGTCACTGTCCAACTAAATTTTTCAACAAATTATTTATTTATTTATATATTTATTTATTTGGTACAGGGTCTCACTATATAGCTCAGGTGCATAGTAATCCTCCTGTCTCATCCTTCTCAGTGCTGGGATTACAGTCATGTGCCACCATGCCCAGTTTTGGTGGCCAGCACAGTGGCACTGCCTGTGGTATTGGGATCAAACCCGAGTCCTTGTGCTTGCCAGGCAGGTATCCCCAAGCTATCTCCCCAGCCTGTTCAACTAATTTTTTTACAACAATGAAAACATAATGTATCTGTGCTGTATTATTACATGGAGGCCACACGTGACTATTGAGTACATGAAATGTGCTACTGTAAAATATCAATAGAATTTTAAGATTTATTCAAAATTAAATAATCCCATATGGCTACATGGTTGGACAGTGTGACATTTTTCAGTGGAAAAAAATTGGTCTTAAGGAAATATGCAAATGAATAAGCACCAATAAAATTAAATGAGAGTGAATTGTAGCCTTTCAGCTGATACTCTGCCTTCCCTAAAGTGTTTCCTTTCCTTATATATACAGAGTACTCAGTAAGTAGCATTCTTGCTAGTATAACTGCAGTCATATATGGCATAACAAGGTTTTGATCAGTGATGGACCACTGTGATCTTGGCATGCCAATACATGTTTGCAATCCCAGCAGCTCCAGAGGCCAAGGTAGGAAGACTGAGGGTTTGAAGCCACCCTAAACAATTTAGCAAGACCCTGTCTCAAAATCAAAAGGGATGGGGATGTAGCTCAGTGGCCCCTGGGATCAACATCTAGCGCCATAATAAATATACGTTAAATGAACAAAAAGAGTTGAAAATTTTTCATCATTATTGATGCCTGCCTCCTCCCTCATTCTCCTGAATAGTTGGGATTTCTTTCTTTTCTTTTTAAAAAACAATCATTTAGAGTATACTCATTGTACTTATAAAAATGTATTATGAAACAATGCTGTATTACTTAGGGAGCAGCCTCATCATCTTGAGCTTGCCATCTCTTGATTGCATAATTATTTCTTACATTTGCAATAATCTCATTCTGTTCATGTCTCTAGGAATAGACAATTACATATACATATACATTGTGTAGTTCATGTGTGTAATAGACATCTAGACTAGGTTTGCATAAGCACACTCTGTGATACTTGAAAAATAAAATCTCTGGGTTAAATGAAGCATGACCGTACTACCAAAGCTAGCCTCAGAACGCAGTGATCTTGCTTCAGAGATGTGCTCAGTGCATTTGGATCAACTGTGCGTTGAATCTAAATCCCCATTATTATAAAATGAGCAAAGTCTTAAATTCACTGTCCTTTAAAGAAATAGTATAAGGATGATGAAAATCCTGTGTGCTTCTCATAAGCATGCTGTGCTTGGTCACATGGTTGGCTGTCTGTGGCTCTTAATCTTGTCTTCAGTTCTTTAATTACTGTCTATCTTTGAACTAGTAGAAACAAAATCAGTGGTAGATGTTAGGGTAAAACTCAGGGTAAGCCCATCTTCACAGTACATCTACCTCCTAGATTTTAAGTAACCTGAGCAATAAGGCTTTCAGGAAGTATTTGGCACATTAACGCTGTCATTTTCATTAATAAATAGCTATCAGGAATTTGAGTACTGTATCAGTATTGCTCTCCATCATTGGATTTCTTCCCTCTATAGGGCTATCAATTTTCTTCGGTAACAATGAACATTTCTTCTACTGGGAAACTTTCTTTGGTTCTTGGAACAACTACATTTTAGACCTCATATAATCCTCAAAAAATGAGAGGTGGAATGTGAGAATCACTATTAAATCATTAGTGACAGCTCCCGCCTTAGTTATACAGCATCACCCTGCTGTGGTAGGCACTGCTTGTAGCATAGTAGGCCGTCGATAAATGAATACAGGAATGGAGAAAGTCACTTATAAGAATGGTGAGCCTTCCATAAGAGTGTGCACTAGGGTGTCTCAAAACTAGCCTTTCATCTTGACTACTTTTGGATGAGGATAAAACTTTTTCCCACACTTTCCACAATGACTGAAATCATTTGTGCTTCCAATGACCTCTATGTCCGATGACCTCCACAGAATCTTTCTTTTCCGCTCAGAAATGCTCGATTGCCTGCTGCTGCGTCAGCCACATGGTTCCTGGGGCGCAAGATGAGAGGTAGGACTCCAAGCCCCACGCCACCCTCGCAGCGTTTCTCTTCAGCTTTAGCAGCCGCCAACACCCTCCCTTTGCGTCTGTCAACATCCGTAAGAGAAAAGCCCTCTCCGCGGACTCCAGCGGCCCAAGCTGTGAGCCGAAAGAGCCCAGTTTACGCATCGGCGAGCGCGTGGGCCGTGACGTCATCACGCCCTGATGTCAGACCGACGTATAATGCGGTTACCCGGGAGACTGGGGAAGCCGTTCTTACTTGGCGAAGACCTGGTGCAGGTGAGAGATAATGGTTCCCTGAGCCCCTAGGCGACCTGGTCGGCTCGGATGCAGTTCCGGAGCGGAGGCGCGCTGAGTCCCGCGCCGTCGGGGAAAGCGAGGCTCGGGTTTTCACTCCCGCCCCCTTCTCCTGTCTTCCGGCCCTGTCAGGTCCCGGGGAGGCGAGCTTAGCTGATTTCAAAGCCCTCTTTCCAGCCTTGTCGGGCTGCGCAGTTGGTTTCTACTTGGAAATTCCCGCCGCTGCAGGGAAGTCATATTAGAACTTTACCTCCTGCTTCCCCATCCTTGACCTATTCACTGTGGGTGATGGTTCTTTACAAAAGGGCCAGAAAGCTAAACGCGAATGAACGACCCAACGTGACACTGGTGCGAGGAAGGGAATCGAAAGTGATCAATCACGGATATTTCTACATTCAAACAAAGAATTTTTTCTCATGATGGTGTGAGAGAGCAGGTTCACAAATACCGACATAACTGTAGCCACGTATGGCTTCACCTCTAGCCAAAAGGCCAGTCTTTCCTAAAAGACCATAAAACACTTAATGGAAGAGTAAATTAAAAGTTACAGTTTTCCCTGTTTCCAAACTAGAAAGAGTCCTCCCCTTTTTGAGAAACAAGTATTTATGAAAGCTTCTATTGCTTTTCATGGATGTGCAAACCTTGGTAAAGACCCAGGGCTGCCATTCCCACCAGATGTAGACGTGGTAGTGGCGGTGGTAGGGCATAAACATCTAGGAAGATACAGCCTCATGTCCTTGTCCTTCGGGAAGTTTAGCCTAGGGACCTTCGACATAACCAACTGCATGCATTCCTTCATGGAAGGCAGTTAGCTAACAGATGGTTACCCCAAGGACCAGGTGGATTTACAGTGAACTCTAAAAGAATGTACTGCACAGCCGACTGTATTGCAGTCTTACAAGATGGCAAGTTACCCATTTTCTGGTGATATGTGTCTAATGATGCATACATCAGTCTTCTTGGTTGTGTAAAATGTGATTTGTTTGTAATCTAGTGAGCAGATTGGGGTGGTATACATTAAAATCTAGTTCAGTACTCTAATTTTTTTTCTTTCCACATGTACAGTCTTTTCTAGCAACAGAATAAATTTCGCTGAGTAATCAACCTGCCAGTTCTTGCTGTTGGTGTTCTAAGCCCAGAATTTGGAATAGTCTGTGAGACAATAAAGGTACTGAATAGAAATTGTTCTAATGACAGTTTGTTTGGATAATCATTCTGATCCGTGCTCTAAAAGACATTTTGTTTTTGTTTTTCTCAGGCTCAGCCCGCCCTTAGGGCGGGGCTGGTGCTCTCCTGGAAGATGGATGTCCTGCCCGGCTCCCAACCTGCCTAAGCTTGTCTAGGCAGGGCCTTTAGACTGCTAAGCCATCTCACCGGCCCCTCTCAAATACTTTTATAGCTTCTACTTTGTTGGTGAGATTTAGTTGGTAATTTCAGAAAAATTTAGAATTAAAAATGTTCCCTTTCATTTTACTAACAATGAGCTGCCACACAGCAGATTATATGATTGATGCTATGAGCCCATGTGGACATAGTTAATTTAACCCCAATGATTGGCTTCAGTTAGTTTTACCAAATACACATCATATTATGCTTTATGGGGATGACAGTTCTCTCTCTCTCTCTCTCTCTCTCTCTCTGTATTTAGTACAGGGTCTACAGGGTCTCATTTTGTAGATCTGATTCATAGTGTGATTCTCCTGTTTTCAGCCTCCTAAGTGCTGGAATTACAGGCATGCACTATCACGCCCAGTCTCAATTGTGGTCTCAGCGCACCCTGGGGTCAGGACCCACATGGCACACGGGGAGGGGGATGATGGATCAAACCTCCTGTCCTTGTGTCTGCCTAAGCAGGTGCTTTCATCCATTGAGCTATCTGGCCCACCCCCTATTTATTTTTTGAGACAATCTCTTAATTCAGGCTGGGCCTGAGCTACATAGCTGGCCTTGAACTTGCATTTTCCCTCTTGCCTCAGCTTCCCTGGTGTGCCCGAGACCCCCATGGCCAGTCAGTTGTTTTAAATAGCGACTTACTGATGTTGCTACACAGTGGATGAAGAATCCTGTTTTCCACCAGTGGTTGTACACTTTACAAATGTAATGCCATTATAGGGTTTTGTCAGCTCGAGTTTCCCTGCCATGCTTACTGTGGCTGGGATTGGTCTCTGGCAGACTACTGTGCATCTCCAATCTCTTCTCTGACCAAATACACACAATCTCAGGAAGGCTTCTATAGCTCCCTGCCACTCCCGAAAGACAGACATTTGTCTTTTCTGAACTCTTGGAGTGATCGGCATATCACTCCTGGCTCTTAGGCCTTTTGTCCTACTCTGGAAGGATCTGCTTTTGTCATCTAACTCAGCCACACACCCTCCTCAGCACTCCACTCTGAATGAGCACCCTTCTTTCATGAAGCCACATTAGCTAATCTTCATATTTGGGAAAAAGAAAAAAACAAAAGCTAAAGTACTCAATCATCTACCCTCTAGTTTTATGAAACTAGTGGTAGAGTTTCATATGCAGTTATTTTTATTAGAGAATGAAAATCTGTTAAAATGAAATATATGTATGAAATTACATAAATATTCATCCATATAAAATTGATATTTGGCTCCTGATGCTTTGATACCTCTTGTTCATTGTTTTCATATCATATTTAACTTGGTAGCTGTTTTTTTGTACTTAAACTAGCATTGATGCCACAGTTGCTTTTCTTATCTGTTAAAATACTATATTTAGATTTTTATCTAGCAGGCTTTTAAAAAATGATTTAAAAATATTAGATTAAATGAGTCCATTTAACATTTTACAGTTAACTCTGTATACAAAAAAAAGTTAGTAACAAACCTCAGTAGCAGTTACTTTTGAAGTTCTAGCAAAATAGAAAATAATGTTAATCCAGTAATCTCCCTCTAAGATTTCCTGGTCTGTTAGCCTAAGGATAGAGAAAACCCCAAGGTTGCACCTTTTAACCTTGAGTTGATGAAACAAACATTTGTTGAAACAATTACCACCATTCATTTACTACTCCTGGGAATTTATAAATCATTTTAATTTGAATTTTTTCACATTTTTTGAAAGCTAACAGTTGCCTTCAATGTTTGTAGATTATTTTTATTTAAGATTGCCTCAATATATTTTGGGAAATTATGGATCGTCACGTTCCTATGCACGCTTTACCTGAAGAAATCCAACAGGTATGATATTACCTTGTATTACTACAGTATAACATTTTAGCAGTTTGATAATTCTAAAAAATAATGGAGTGAATTTAGAGGTTTTACATTTAGTTTGGTCATAGACATTTAGTTTGGTCACAGTGAATTGGTGGAATGAGAGAGGTAATAATCACAGTGGGCAGAATTATGTGGTTCAGGGCAAAGAATATTTATTCCTGTGAAAGAAGACAGATACAATTCCCACAGATTTTTGGCTTGGTAGTTGTGAAGGGTTAGTGAAAAGAAGAACTTTTATGATGCTAAATCTCTCTCTCTAATGCCAATAATCTCCAGCCATTTTTAAAGCCTTTTGCGTAAATCAACTCATTTAATCTGGCTAAAAATCTTCACAGTTTCTATGTTTCTTCCCTCCCTGTTAATTTGCATCTGTCTTTAGGCAAAAGCATTTTTTCCATATTTATTTTGATCATCCATACCTGGTTTTTAAAATATCTCTTTGATAAAATATTATACTAATTGATGTAAATTGTGGGCTAAAACCCTAAATCTTAGTTTTTAATCATCTAGTTTTTTCAGTAATTCTACCATTTATTCTTGATTAATCATTAATTTGTTGAATATAATTTAAAAATTACAGTCACTGTTCAGGTAGACTTGTGCATGTTGCTTTGGGCTGCCTATTAGCATTAATCCTACCATTTATTTAACTTGGTCCTTCTTAGTGCCTGTCCTTCACATGCAGCTTAGCAGGACTATAAGGGAAATCTAGTTATCAGAAAAGTTGTTTTAAATCATTCCATTTAAAGGTTTTTACCATTCAAGTGTAAACTAGTAAAGACCTACAGTTCTTAGCTGTACTTATTTCTGCTCACCTGAGAAATGGCACGTATGGGAGTAAAGACATGGGTACCCTCACCAGAACTGAGTTCCTGCCGTGTACTGGCCTAATTGTGATAGATATTGAAAGAAACAAAGCAAAACAAAAATATCTACAAGAAACAAATACTTGCACTTCAGTTCCTAATATCCTGTCAAGAGCATGTAAAATGACGTTTTAAAACCAAAAACACCTCTACAAGACAGTGTGATTTAGGTTTCATGTAAGGTGATTCCTGCTGTAAGAGTGCAGAAGGCAGAGATGCCCGGATGTTGGGATGTCAGGGTTTCTGCAGGAGGTAAGATGGAGATGGTCATCAAAGGCTGGGCATTTCTGTCGTTAGGGAGAGAAATATGACTGTACTGGCTGAGGCAGCCTGGGCCAAAGGAACAGGAGCTTCCTAGTGAGAAGAGGCCTGCTAGTGTTTAGCAGCGTCAGCGTTTTGATGTCTAAAGTAGGTATTTGTTTTGATAAAGTTTTCATGAGAATTGCGGAAGTGTTTCCTCATAATTGAGGCACTTTAGATGTAAACTGTTTAAAAGGAATGCTAACACAAGTGTTTCATAAAAATCTGCAGTTATATTTTAAAATAAAGTGGGGAAGGTAGGCAGTTGGCCAAGCAGTTGAAGATGGCCGGATAGGTTCAACTGCTGAAATTCCTGAACAAGTGTGCTGCTTGTAGCCCTTTTCCTGCCCAGTGTTTAGACTATGAAGAACAATTTTTCACTTTTTAAAAACCTAAGTTATACACTTCTCTACAAAAATAATGATTTTACCTGTTGTGTGCCACACATTGCTCTGTGTGCTTAAGTATAAAGCAACCCCATGTGCACATGCACCCCAAAGCGGGTGAGCAGTCATTTAATAAGTTTTTGTTTTCTGTAACTTGTGTTTGATTTATCTACCTTGTCCACAGTTCAACTTATTTGTTTAGTAATCAAGCAGAGTGTGTGTGTGTGTTTTGCATATATTATTCTGTATAGAATTATATTACATGTATGAATAGGTTGAGAATACTTAATCTGAGAATAGAAAATGCTCTAAAATCTGAAACTTTCAGCACCAACATGTTACTGAAAGGGAAAATTTCACAATACCAAAATTTTGTTTCATTTACATCTTTATTAAAAATATATAAAGTCTTCAGTCTATGTGTATGAAACATAAATGAATTTTGTGTTTAGGTCCTTATCCACAAAGCTACCTCATTATGTATTTGCAAGTATTTGAAAATCTGAAAAGATCTGAAATCTGAAATGCTTTCAATCCTAAGCATTTTATAAAAGGGACGATCAGCATGTGTAATTTGTGGTGGTAACAAGAATAGTTCAGGGGTGAAGGGAAAAAAAGATTGTTTAAATAATGGCTTGGAGAATGTTCTCCATTTCGGTATAGGGAAGAAAAGGACTTGTGGAGGGTGGACCAGAGTACAGAGATAGGGATCTTTCAAAGGCTTTCCCCCAAGCTTTCTTGTTCTTCTGTTAACTTTTTGTGTTACATTACATGCTGGCTCCTCTTTCTAGAGAAGTCCTGCTGTGTTTCCTTTTTTTCTGTATAGATGAGGAAAGTCATTGTAGAAATCAGAGAGGAGAAGGTGAGGAAGCCCTTTTTATTTCTTCCTTTCTATACTTTTGCTACGTGATATGGAAATGGATGACATGTTATAGTGTGAAAACGACATGTTGTAGTGTCACCTAAGGTGCAGCTCAGGTGACAGTCATGGTGCCCTGTCAGATGCTCCTGCCACCTCTGAGGAATGGCCAGAAGACTGCCCTTAATGCAGAGAGATCCGGAAAGGGTCTAGGCCCATCATTAGCATAACATCCGTAAACTTCAGGAAACCATGATTAACATAGCTAGCCTTCCTAGAGATTACTGTTTTAGTCCTGACATTTTTGTCAAACAGCTGATTCTTTTGAAGTTCCCTAAACTGCTGCCATGACAACTATAGCTGCCCTGTGGGAATTGTCTCCCTGGATCACAGTGGGCTTGAAGTTCAACCAAGCATCAGGCTCCAATCAAAAAGCTGGAATTTAGACTGCCTCAGACCAATCAGCAGGCTCAAATTTAGACCAAATTTGACAGGCTTACTGCTGTTATATAAGCAATGCTATATTTAAGTTTCTTGGGTTGAGCTAGGAGAACTCCTTGTGGTAAGCTGACCAGACCTATCGTACAGGCCTTGTCTAAACGAAGCCTCATCCTAGGTAGTGGTCCTGTAAATCTAATCATGCCTTATTTCTCAGGTAATGTAGACTTTGAGGGCCTTATAAATCTCCTTGAGATTCTTACCTTGGATAGTGTGGACAGAGTGGACTATAAACACAAGAGGCTAATACCCCTAGAGAGCTCCAGAGACCAGCAGCTGACAAAGAACAGTGGCACTGACAATAGTAGTGTCCGGCAGTATCCAGAAACCAGTGATGTTGACTGAGGGTGGCAGGCATTTACCAGCAGCAATGTCTGGTAGCAGCAAAGACATGGCACTGATCAGTGGCACCAGTCAGCAGTCTGGTACCCAGAGCTGCAACACTAAGACATTTGGAGGCCCACACGACTGAAGGCCATTGCCACTCAAAGCCTGTCACTGCTATCAGAGCTCCACTTGGACAATTTGTGATTTCTATATAAATTGAGTAGAGGGATTCTCAACTGATTATTGATGTTGTGAGAAACTATTGTCTGCTTAAAAAGTGAAGGTTGTGAAATCGGCTCCTGGTCTCTTCTCCTGAGGGAATCTAAGATGATCTTTGAGTTTCTTTCTTTTTTCCTTCCTTCCTTCTTTCCTTCTTTCCTTCTAATAAAGATCCCCAATATTTTATTTTATATTTTGAGACAGTCTAGGTAAATTATCCAGGGTGGATTTTAATTTGCAATCTTCTTGCTTCAGTGTCCCAAAGTTCTAGGAGTACAGGTATGCACCACAATCCCCAGCTTTGTTTTGCTTTTTATAGCTTTTTTTTTTTTTTTTTTTTTTTTTAGACAGGATCTCACTGTGTAGTTCAAGAACTCACTGGATAGCCTGGGCTGTCTAAAACTCAGCTTCCCGAATGCTGGGATTGCATACTTGGGGCACAACACCCAGCTTAATTGTAATTTTTAACTGAGCACAGAATACAGTACTTCTCAGACTCCATGTCCCCAAGTGATAGAAATGTTAAAGAGGCCATGGGCTAGACAGAAAGACCACCCCTTGTCACCTGCTGGGCTCTGCATTTTACTTGGGTATGTACTTAGACTGTATTTCCAAATCTTTGCTCTGTGCTAAGCTGATTTCCTGTCTCTGATTATAGCTAACTAACAGTGGTGCTATAATTTTCATCCAGTATTTGAAACAGTGCAGTATAGTTCTGAAGTTCTGTGTTTAGATTTTTTTTGGAAACAGTTCAGAACTAATATATATATATATATATATATATATATATGTATATATATATATATTGTTGTATATATATATCAAAGTAATTTGTACATTTTCCTCTTTTGAATATTAATCCATTTTAGAAATATGTCAGATTTCTAGAAAAAAAAAACAATGAGCATTTTTTTCCTTTGGTTGTTTTTGCTAGGGAACATATAGAGACATCAAAACCATATCAACAAAGTAGTGGAAAAATCAATTTGTACAAATAAAATTGCTATCTTGCTTTTTTAGAATGGTGACAAGGTGAAGACTTGCTATAGGATTTAAGCTTCAGGAGATCTTTATTACCACAGGACAGAAAGTAAAATAAAGAGACCAGAGTTGTTTATTTTGCAAAACAGAAGTAGCAATGCAAGGACTGGAGAGCACACTGTTCTTTCTGGGATAACAATCCCTTTCCTTAGCTGTAACAGCTCATTTTGTCCTGTTTCAGTAAAGTAATTTTAGTACTTTGGAACTTTGAAATTTATTCAGAATAACAGTTTTATATTTCCAAGCACAGATTGCTATTGCCAGAAAAAATAAACTTAATTTTCCAGGTCATTTTGGGCCAGTGTGGCTAGGTTCAGATTTTGTGTTGAGTTAGAGAAGAGGAAAAGGAAAAAAGATAGAAATGCTAGACCTGGCATCCTGGAAAGTTGAGATAAGTAAGTGAATAAATGAATGAATGTGTGAGGGGTGTTTTCAAACAGCTGCATTAAAAACCTTATGACAAAAGATATAGGAAGGTGTATATTTTATGGAGAGAATCTGCACTTAATATTATGATCTAGGAAATTCATTAGAAAAAGTAAATTTTTTCAAAATATTACTATGAATCTTGAAAAATCTGTACTTGTTAATTTGTAATAAACAAATATTCTGACAACTGACCACAAAAAATCATAATTTTCTAAAGTTAGGTTTCCTAATAGCAACATAGATATTGGAAGAAATACACTTTGGAAACATAAGCACAAGAGCATCCTTTATATGTTACATATTAGGAAGCCAACATTTGTGATATTACTTAATAAAATATGGTTTAATCTATGACTTTTAAATTCAGATTGATTTGTTTTTATTATTTTGATATTAAACTTGCTGTTTTGCAATAACCGGAGGTTCACAAGCAATTATTAGAAATAATAGTGAAAGTTTTCATGTATCCTTATGCAGCTTTCCCTAAGGTAATATTTGGCGAAACTAAAGTGCAGTGTCATAGCTGGGCTTTTGACAGTTAATACAGACAAGATCTGGAACAAGGATACAGCATGTGGCCCTGGTGTGCATTCCTCTTTCCAGTCCACGGCCTTGACAACCATCCATCTGGTCTCCAATAATTTTGTTATTTTAAGGATGTTATATAAGTGAAATTATGTAGTGTGTATCCTTTGGGGGTTAGATATTTTCACTTGAATTCTCTGGAGCTTTATTCAGGTAGTTTTGAGAGAGGAGAAGGGAAGAGAAAGGATCAAAATTGGACATGTAAATGCACTAATGATGCATTTAGCCAATGATAAACTTACTCATGATGTATCATGAATAAATACAATGAATACATACAATTTGTCCTAAGCATAAATAAATCATCCAACTTCTTAGAGAAGTTTATTCATTTTTATTGCTCAGCAGTATTGGTCAACTATGTGTGCAATCACTTACCTGTTGAAGGACACCTGGATTTTTTGTTTTCCAGTTTTTGACTATTATATATAAAACTGTTACACATGTTCATTTATGTGAACATGTGTTTTCATTTTCCTAGAATAAATGCTCAAGAGTTTAATTGATAGGTTGTATGATAATTGCATGCTTAGTATTTTAAGACACTGTGAAATTGTTTTTTAGAGTGGCAGTATCAATTTATAGTCTCACCTGCAATATATGATTCAATTTCTTTACATATTTGCCAGCATTTGATTTTGTTATTATGTAGTATGCAGTGATATCTTATTGTGCTTTAATTTGTGTTTTCCTAATGACTAGTAATGTTGAACATCGTTTCATATGCTTATTAAACATTGTGTATCCTCTTAAGTGAAATGTCTCTTCATGTCTTTTACTCATGTTAACTATTGAATTTTTAGAATTCCTTATGTGTGTAGGTGTTGGCCAGATAATAAAATTTGAAAATACTGTCTATAACATCTCCTTGGCTTTTGTTTTTTTTTGCAGAGTAAAAGTATTTAATTTTGATGAAGTCTAGGTATCAAAGATTCCTTGAATATTACATGGATCATGCTTTTGTTACCAAACATAGACTTCTCTGACTAATTTGGATCTTGAAGATTTTATCCTAAAGCATAACTCCATATAGCTCTATCTCACATATTTTATATTTCATATATATATAATATATATATATATGTATATATATATATATTACATATTTTTCCTGCTATACTGGATGGTGAATCCAGAGGCTACAATGAGCTATCTCTCCAGCCCTTTTTATTGTATTTAATTTTATTTTTTTGAGATAGAGTTTTATGTAGTCCTCCAGGATTGCCTTTAATTTGCAATGCATCCTCAATAGTTGGGTTTATGGATGTGAGCTACTGTACTAAGCTTTAAAATCAGATTTTTATGTTTAATACCTAAGTCCATGACCCATTTTAATAAACTTTTGTATATAGTATGAGGTTTAAGATAGAGTTCTTTTTTTTTAATGTATGACTAGTCAATTATATTTTCTGAGAAGGCAATCTCTGTTGAATTATTTTAGTACCTTTGTAAAAATTCAGTTTAGCTTATTTATGTAGGTCTATTTCTAGACTCTATATTCTGTTTCATTGATCTATATACCTTTCCTTCTACTGGTACAACACAATCTTGATTTCTCTAGCCATATAATGTTTTGAAATTAGAGTGTTTTTTCATTTTATTATTATTTATTAAATAAATAAATATTTTATTATTATTTATTATTAAAGCCAAGTTCCTTTGGCTTTCTGAATAAATTTAGGAATAACATTGATTGTATCACACAGCTTCTTTCTGGGCTTTTGAGAGGGATTGAATTATACCTATTTATTAATTTAGGGAGAATTAATAGCTTTAATATTTTGAATCTTTCAACTCATAAATGTAGTATATCTGTCCCTTTATCTAGCTGTTCTTCAGTTTAGTTCATCAGCATTTTATAGTTTTCATCAATAAATCATATGTATATTCTGTTAGATCTACACCTAAGTAATTAACATTTTTGAACAATTGTGTGTATATGTGTACATGCATGTGTGTGTATGTGCATGTGTGTGTGTATGTGTGTGTTACTGGTGATCAGATCCAGGGTCTCATGCAAGCTGGAAAAGCACTTAAGCACTGAGCTACAACCCCAGGAACTTGATGTCAGTGTTTCTGTGCTCCCTAACAGAACATGTAATTGATTTGTTTGTGTGTATCTTGAGTCATGCAGCCTTGCTGAACATGCTCGTTCAAAGAGTTGTATTGTGGATTCCTTGGGGGTTTCTGTGTAGATAATCATGTCATCACAGATAGGGATAGTTTTGTTTTTTCCTTCTAATATGCATATATTTTATTTTCTCTTCCTGCCTTATTGTTCTGACTGTAGCATTACGTGGAATAAGGGCAGTGAGAGAAAATATCTTTGCCTTCTCAAGTTTCACAAAAATGTCCTAAGTAATTAGTCAATGCAGTAAGAATTGGAAAAAGTTATTGCATTTTTTATTTGCAATTGTTCTTATAAAAATTATTGGTAATTTAATAGCATTGAAAGCTTGTGTACAGTATGCCTATTTAGCATAGCTCCTTCAGGATTTAAGTAATACCAGGGGACATCTGGAAATCACTCTTGTGGACCTATTATTTTATAATTTTATTGTTTTGTTTCCTAGATCATAATGAGTATCATGTTTTCTCTTTCTTGGCTGCTATAAAATCTCTTCTCAAAAATGTATTGCTTCACTAATTTCAATTTTCTGTTCCCTTGATTGCGATGATAAATGTTACTCCAATAATTCTCACCATGTGACATTTGTAGTATTTCTGTTTTGTACATCATACTGCAGATACTCCACCCAACAGGAATGTTCTTTCCATAAGGATAGACTATTTTTCCAGGAGAAGGATAAGAACTGAGATTACTAAGCAAAGGTTAATGAAAATGTCTGAGTTAGTGATTTAATTTTCAATTGACAAGAAAATGAGCAGAGGAATTTTAAGAAAATATCCATCTGTTCTGAATTAGTGCAAGTTTCTTGATCTGTATGAATTATTTTCCTGGGGGCTAGTAGAATCTTTGAATAGGATCACAGGGCCATCCTTGGTATCTTTGTGGACTTGTATAAAGAAGATGCTGCTCCATTATGAAATGCCTGTAAATTATAACCAGTGAGCTTAATTTCAATTCCAGACAAGGTTGTAGAATTTATTATTAAAGGGTGATTTTTGCAGATATATTAGCAAAAGTAATCACCTCTGTGCCAAGCTTTACACATTTAGAGGCAGCGTGCAACCTTGCCATTTCAGTTTTTTGGAGGCTTACAAATCTAGAACATGTATTCAGCATAGAAAAATGGACTTTATGAAGATATTTAATGAAGTTTTTCATAATATTCTTAAAAGAGCATGAATAATTTTAGGCTGTTTACAAAGATAACTAGGCAGTTTAATAATCAGAGAAGTTGAACCTGAAGTGTACTGAGTGATGGGTCAGCACCCATCAAGGTGACATGACATGCGAGGACGTTGTGGCCTCAGCTGGTTTGTATTCAACATTTTTAAATCAAAGAGTTAGATGGATAAGGTGACTTAGAAAGGTTCAACTTCCCAAGAGACAAAACTGACAGAAGATAGAATAGGCTGCTCTGTAAAATAGTTTAGTGTCCTTTGAAATGTTAAAATAGAAGCTGGATAATATGTCTAGGATGGAGCTCAATGAACCTATCCAGAATTTGAACCAGATTATGCTTTCATTAAAATCTGGTTTTATAAATCTACATATTTTGTTGCCAACAGCAATTAAGTGATTGATATAGTCATTCACCTACTGTACTGTGATTTTAATATAAAATTTTTGTTTTTTAAAATGTGCAAAATTTTATTTTATAAAATTTTGATATTAGTTTGTTCCAATCAGCATGTATAAGTGATAGTTAGATGTGGCGCTATTACTCTTAGTTGCAGGAGCAGTTTCTATTGTCTCAAGGGAAGGGGCATTAAGAATATGTACTTCTTTTTGAAGAAATCAACTTCTATTTCACTTTTTGGTGAATTGGAGCAAATATTTTCCAAGGTTTCCTCTTATCTTTGTGAAAAGAAAAAGAGGATACTTAAGGAATATTTATTACTTGAGATAGAAAAATAAACCATCTTTTTTCTTTTTTTCCCCATAATTTTATTGATAAACAAATAGCAATGAGACAGTTTCAAAT
>NDGN011447055.1:0-17243 GCA_002564285.1 Tympanoctomys barrerae
TCAGCATATTAATATGACTTTACTTTTTATACTTTGTTTTTATACTTTTCTGCTGGATGGTTACACCAAGATAAAGCAAGATCTATATAACAAGAAATGTATTTTTTGTATCTGACAAAGTCAAATTCCCTCAGGATTTACCCTGAAACCCTGTGCCACAGTTTATAGATCCTTTGTAAGTATCAGCCATGTGGATGAGTCACAGCTATTGCTTGACCATAAATTGATTAATTTCAAAGGTGAACTTTAATAGTGGCAGTATGTTACTACTGCATAATTTACATATTCACTATTAGTTTGGGAGATTTAATTCATAACTTAGCCTCACATTTTTCACTTCATTGGAATTAGCAGGATCTTAGAGCTGCTGGAAAATGGAAGTCTGTTATGCACATGAAGATGATGAAATCTAGAAAGGAATTTGTCTTAAGGACTTTAACTTAGGCATAGTGTCATTAGATTAACTATAATTTTGTATTTATTTATACAAAGAAAATATTTTCTCAGAAAATATATCTGAGTGACTGCTTCCTGAGAAACATACCTGGGAAATTTTTAAGGAGAAACCTGAGTTTCTCTATATCTATCATCCAACATAGGCAATAATATGTACTAAGTTGCCCAAGAATATTACTTATAATAAAACTTACTTCGATTATCAATGTATTTTCTGAGTCTGTATATATATGACATATTTCCCAATTGTGTGTATGAATGAATACTATATTTTGTGTCCACATGCAATTCCCATTTGATTTTATTTGATTCTGATTATTTACTACTCACAGTCCTGTAATTTAACCAGAACAAGATTTCCCCAGAAGAAAAGAAGGTAAGTTATTTCATAAGTTCCATCAGAAATTTAAAACTTCATTTCTTATTATTAGTATTGTATTTAAAAAATAAATAGAAGGCTGGCCAAATAGCTCAGTGGATTTAAGCTCCTGCAAGCAGGTGTGTGGGCCGGGGCTTCCATCCCCAGGGTCTGTTGTGCTGGCCCCGCCCCCGAGGCGCACTGAGATAACAATTAAGACTGGGCGCAGGGCACGTGACTGTAATCCCAGCTCTTAGGAGGCTGTGCACAGGCGGATCACTATGCGTGTGATCTAGTACTGAGACCCTGAACACCCTGTACATCCTTCCTTAAAAAATACAAAAATAAAAAATAGAAAGTATTTCATTTTCTGATTTCTGAGTATCCCTACAAAATTGGCAGAATTCCTACACTGCTGGAGTGTGGAACTCTTTATTGCATGTCATTGGCCATGTCTTTTCTTTTAAAATAATTGGTATAGTCTATAGAAAATAGAAACTTGTTCTTGAAGATATGATATACAAAATTATTTTTAACTTCAAGACATTAAAAATGGCAATAAATATTTGAGTCAATCAATTTTTCAAGTTTTTGTTTTATTAATGTATTTGGTACAGGGTCTCACTATGCAGCTTGGACTCAAACTGATCTTCCTTTTTTAAACCTCCCTCCTATTATCAGACTCCTCAGCACTGGGATTACACACAGGCATCACCATGCCCAGTCTCAGTGGCCAGCTCATCATTCCGGGGGAGTCCAGCATGGCATGTGGTGCCAAGGATGAAACCCCAGTCCCTGAGCTTGCCTAAGCAGGCACTTAGTCTACTGAGATATCTCACGGGCCCAAATTCTTCAAATTTTAAATATACTCCTTCAGCATTCTTTTAGTTTGCTAGGAATATCAAATGATCTTTTAAAAGATTCACTTTGAATAATATTTTAAGCATCAGCTGAAAATGTATGTTGTGATGTTACTGAAATGAATATTTTTGCAAATTAGCAAAATAGGATGTCTTTACTTCAAAACCTTGCTGGATTCTCTTATAGTTAGCAGTACAGGCAATATGATGTATTTTTGAAATCTAATCATTTTAGTTCTAATTATGTTTTGAATTAAGTATTTAAAAGATAACCATTTTTTTAGTTAGAGATGAACATTTTGATGAAATACTAATACATGATTATCAGTTTCCACAGTCAAATATCCCTTACCACTTACTCCAAACAAATATCTAAAAACATTGAGATCACAAGCAAATTAAATAAAAGTATTATCACCTTTTTAAGATACCGAAATAACTGGGATATTTTATGTTTTTTATTTGTGCTTCTGCAGTACCAACTTAGCTAAATACATTAAGATATACCTTATTGCCATGATTGTTTTAATTTAAATAATATAAAAAAATTTTAAATACTATAATGAATTCAGGTTCCTCTAATGAAATAAGTAAAGGAAATCAACATAAATTAAGGCAAGATTGGTATCCACCAACCTCTTGGTTATTCTGTAGACTAATGTGTAACAGTTGGGTTTGATATTTGTGGTCTCAGTGTTACATGAAAAGATCTGCCCTGTATACTGGAGTTTGTAGCTCTATGGTGGTATCTGTATTTCAGTAAAGCCTACATGATAAAATGTTGCAAACCTAACTATGCTACACACCAAACTTGTACTCCTATAAGTTTCAAGGACATGGAGTGTAGCTGTGCATCACCTGTCTCACTATAATCTACAAGATTGTAGTGAGACAGGTGATGCATTAAGGGCTCTAACTCAGTGAAAATGCAAATGCAATTCTGCAAAACTCATTATTTCCAATCTGTTATTTTTAAATTGCAAAATTAATTATAAGTGACAAGAAGCATTTTTAGCTTCATGTTCAAAATTATACTAAAGTTTCAATGACAGCCTTAACTAGCAAAGCCTAAAACCTATTCTCTTCTGTTTGTTTTGTTAAAAATATAATTGTATCATATGCATAAGAAATTATTGCCAGAGCTAGTTTAGGCAATTTTGAAAGGTGTATTGAATGGTATATATTGATAAAAATGTATTTTGTTTGGAAACTGGGCTGTGCTTTAGCATCTTATCAACTAATTTTCAGTCATTAAGAAAATTTAGAAAGAGATAAACGTAAGTAAACATTCTATTAGGAGAAGTAGTTTTATAAAGTGAAGTGATTACTTTTTATAAGACGCAGTTTTATTTCAAATAAACAACATGTAATGACTTGTATTCAGAGGAAGAAGTTGATTAACAAAGCTGAACATTCGCACAAGGCAGTGTGCCACGTAACTCAAAATGCCATTGCAAAAATGGAGGTTTATAAATGGAGATTTGATTCCGGCCTACAGTAATTAGCACTGCTTTCACCACCGAGAAGAAAACCTTTCCAGGCTTGAGAACTATAGTCAAAGGAGAGATTTTGAGAGCAGAAAAAGGCTACCCAGCTACAAGTGAGGGCTTAAGTTTCCCAGATGGATAACATAGAAGCTGTGGACATATGTTTCTCTTACTTTTCTCTAGCTAGGACTTTTTCTTTTATTTTTTTAACATAGTAAATAAACTTTATTTATCTGCTATTCAAAGATGACATCGCCAACCGTCACAGATTCTCATACAGTACAGTTTTTATTTACTATTGGCAATTTATACTAATATTTTTCCTCTGAAAAACATAAGCTAAATAAACAATGAGGTTCTGACATTTAGGATTTTTCATGTCATAGGTTAGAGAATTAGTCTTTAGCAAATATTCAAGAATCAGTGTGGGTAGTAGTCAATTAAATCCTGTGATTTATTAGAAAAAAAATCTAGTAAATTTCACCTCAAAATGTATTGCATACATTTTCAAAAAAGAAAGAAAAAAATCACCCTAAAAATAATAAGTCAAACAGATCTTTAAAAAGAGGGACAACAAGAATAAAAGAAAAGAACATTAATTAAGCCCATAAATCAGGTTAAGTTATTCAAAATATCTTTCAAATGACCTAAAATTCTTCCTAAAAGTCAACTGAACACAAAAGAAAAATACATATTTTATTTTATTTTTATTTTATTTTATTTTTTATGAGCAGAATATATTTATTGAGAGAAAGAAAGCTCCTGTCTGAAAGAGGGACAGGAGAGGGGGCTCCGAGTGGGTAGTTCCCCCCAAAAATATATATTTTAAAAGCAGTCCGAAATATGCCTATGGGCCAGTGTCAGGTCTTTCTCTGTCGCTGGCTACATGAAGGGTCCTAGATGACAGCTTCATTCTTGAGTGAATGATCATACACGGATAGTTTTCCTAAGCAGCAGTTGCCCAATATCACATTCTCCATTTCTTCAACATGAAGATAGAAGCCATGACACATGCTAACTAAGCACAGACTGATGGTTTACTTGGGAGATATCATTGAGTAATTCTTGCTAATTTTGACTAGGTAGTTCCTTGTCACTCAGATTCGGCAGGCAACTGAAGGAGTTTAATCATCATCTTAGGCCTCTAGATACCAGGTGCCGGTAGCACCTACCCCACCATGCTAATACCCAGACATTGCCAAATGCCCTCCAGAGAGCAAAATTCTCTCTGTTTGAGAACCAGCTGTCCAGTTATTTTTAGTATCTTTTTGTGTCTGTATGTAAAAAATGTTATGTTGGTTCCTTGCAGTCATTTTAGTAGGAATAAGAATGTATATACTAAGTGGAGAAGAGTTCTATAATGCAAATGTTTCTTCAGGATATAAAAACTATTTATACCAAGTATCTGAACCTATCATTTCAACAGCATATTGAGTAGTTGACTTATTTACTGAATAACACAACCACAACCATTCTAAAAGATGGGGAATGCATGTTTTTATATGAAAATTTGCAATATTAACCAGGTACATCAAACAAACCATTTGCTTTTGATTAGAGATGAAATTTTTCTTGTATATTACAGTTAAATGTAGTAATAATTTCCCAGAGGAATCACTTTCCTGTGGAAATAAAAGATGCTATTAGAATAACTGCACATAGAACTGATTTCAGCACAAGAGTGACTTTTGCTTGGCTCTGCCCATATGTTACAACACAGCTTTCCTAGATGACATATAAATGTTTGGAGTGAAAGAAAAAAATCTTGAATAGAACTTGGGAGGTTATCATTTATCATTAAAATGGGTTGATATTTGTATATAACCAATATTTTTAAGTAAGATAGTACTGAAGGTATTAATTCATTATGCCTATATTTGGGTTTTGGTAGAAATATATTAATAGGAACAATAAAAAACCAAAACTAAACATTTTTATTTCCTTTTATGATATTTTCTAAGATTTGAAATCTTAATAAATACTCTGGATCCATGAATGATGAGATAGCAGTTTTATCTTTTAAGACTATAGGAGAAAAGATATATACCTAATTCCTTTCAGGCATGAATTGTATTATCATTGACCATTTTGCCATGAATGTAGTTAAGATTTAGGCATAAAACTGGAGAAGCTTTATAACTCAAACTTTTAATAAATACATCATAAAATATCATTATCCCAACAGTTTTTTTCTTTATGAAAGAAATTAGGGTAATGGTGTTTAGTTTCTACGTTTCCAACTTTTTAATTACAGAGAAGGACTTGCCTGGCAATAATTAGTATGATATATAATAAAAGGTAAGTGTTGATCTATGAATTTATCATTGCTAATGCATTTAAAATGTAATCATCCACTTTTTATCCTGCCACTGAGCCATCTCCCCAGCTCCTTTACTCTGAATCTATACATTCACACTGTGAAGAAATAGCAATTTCACTTAATGAAGACTGTGAAAGTATCTCTTGTACTTGGTTACTGAAAGCAGTACTTTTGACTATCATAGATTTTCCAGGTCAATATTTCCCAAAGTGTAGCTGCATCAGAAATGCTTGGCGGGCTGTGAACACACAGATTGCTGGGCTTTGTGCCCAGAGCTTCTGATTCAGAACACGAGCAGTGAGTCTCATTCTCAGGTGATCCAAAACCAAACAGAGCTTCTTAGTTCGCCGTGGTAACATTATTTTTGGTGGTACTGGGGCTCAAACCCAGGGCCTTCTCGTGAGCTGCATCCCATCCATTTCTTATTGTGTTTTCAGCCATGGCCCTGGCTAAGTCACTAGACTGCCCAGACTGAACTCAAATTTGAGAACCTCCTGTCTCATCTTTTCTGTTTATTTAAAAATGGCAAAAGTGTATAGAAATAAGCAAGTGAATAAATTATATGAATTTTGCTTTACTGTTTTGTAACTGACCAAATCTGCTTTGCCACAAGAAATAATGATTTATGAAGGGATTGTTCTTTAGTAAAAATTCTTTATATGCATTGAAATATAGGAAACCTTAAAAGAGAAACAAAACACAAACCCATCCTCAGTGGAGATTTAAATTAGCTTTATTTTTTTAGTGTGTATTACAAAGCAACATTTCCTAGACTAACAAAGACTTTGTTAATTAATAATTTGTTCTTACTTTTCTTTAATTGGCTATATTCCACCCTCTCCAAAGAATTAATCATTGTTCCCTCTGAGTGCTCTGCCCTGTCCAAAGTACCCTTTAGCTGGTTTTCTTAATTAAATGTACTGAAAAGCTCTTCTAATTCAATACTTCCATTTACTGTTTTGTCAAGATTCTATTAAATTTAAGATGTGATTAAGCTATAAGAGACTTCTAATATGTGAAACAAATTAGCTAGGATGGGAAAGAAAAACAGGTACCACAGAGGCTTTGCCAATGAATGATGTGCCTTTCGTATGGGTGACAATCTGAACAACACTGTCCAAGGGACAGATGCCATGTGCCAGGTTACTCAGTGTGAGTTCATAATCTTAGCTGACTACCCATAAGCGCTCTGCAAGCTTATTGTTTTTGTAGAAGTGCAGGGTAGGTGGTACGAAGATGAGAAGTCCCTCTCCTTATGGCTGCTATCATGAATCCAGAACTGAATTGCAACGCATGTTTTCAAGCCCCTTCAAGCTGCCAACTCTTCTGATTCACAAAGAATATTAAACTAGTATCTATACACTTAGTAAAACAATACCTATCCTTAGAAAAGAACAAGGAATTGTCAAACTGAATTGATACCAAAATAATCTGTGAGCAAATGTATATTGATTTTGACAGGGAAGTAACAAAAAATGCCACATTCATAATCCTCAGATAGAATTATGCCCCCTCGATTCTACCTTCTAAATGAAAGCCTTCAGAGTTTTTAATAACTTGTATTCTCAATATTATCACAGTGGAGGTCAAGAGAGAAATTATTCTTGATTGAATAATGCAAATTATCCTAGCTCATCTAGTCAGTCGTTAGTATCCAATAATAGCCTTAAGAAGAGGTGCTGTTTAATTTATCTGTATCCAAACATTTCATATTTTCTTAATGCAACAGATAAGCTACATTGTTAGAACACTTAAATTAAAACTCGTTCTTGAAATAGTTACTCTTATAAATCGAGCTTATGCTAACACCAATTTAACTCCTGAAGATGCTTTATAAATCCAACAATTTTGCTTTGAGGGCATAAAAACGGATTCAGATGCATTTTAATAAATCTGGCCTTTCCCTTGCTACAGAAGCAAATCCACGAGCCTCCACACTTAGCACGAACGCCTCCAATGTGGCTAACCAGTCATTGACATTAATGCCATATCTAGGGTTTTCAATGGGCAGGGTAATCTGTGATAGCAAAATTGTATCCCTTTCTTCCTGCAATTAACTCAGTATCCGTACAGCCTTGACATCAGAAGACCCACCGCTACTGTAGCAGCCGTGATTCCTATCTCGTGGCAGGAAGTTAAGTGCACGTTCCAAAGAGCCCTAATTGTTTTGATGTTTTGTGGCAGCTCAAAAAGCTTGGATATTGGTGAGCACAGTATTTGATTAATAACTGCATTTTGGAGCCACACGCGAATATACAGTGTGTCACAATTTGAACTGCTTAAAGCGGTTGGACATTGTCTTCTCTTACTAGTACATAATTCTACACTGTGGTCATTTTCCCAATATAACCATTTTAAATGTAATGTACATTACAGAATTAATCATATTTTGCTGATATTCACGGTACTCTTCTTGTTTTGTTTTGTAACTCTATGTTTTGCCTCCTTTCCTCAAATAATCAAGATAGAGAGTAGTTTTCCCCCTAAAGAAATACTCTTAATTGTATTGTTGTAAGAAAATTGATTACTGTAAGTTAGACAACATTGGAAGAGTCATTATGCTTTGCAGTTGTTCAAATAGCATATCAGTTAACAGATTTTCAGACACGTGTCACTTTTGCAGAATTCAAGAGACTTCCAACAGAAGTACAAAATTGTTAAGTTCTGGTGCAATCAAAATCGTATTTTTACATCACTAGAAGTCTGATGACATTCTTTGTGACTTCAAGTTGATAAAATTTATAAAATGTTTATGTAGATTGCTTTGTTCTTTAAAAATAACAAGAATGCTGATGAATTGACTGTTGAGTTTATATTTCAAATGGCCATAAATAGTTATTATCCTCATTTTAAGACTATTAGTGTTCATCATATTAAGAATGAAATGGATTTTAGTAATGCCTTATAATTACTTTATTTATCAAAATAATTGCAAATTATCTAGTATCTATACTATTTTGCTCCAGAAAACAGACTGAAATTTGCAATATCATGCTACCACACTGCAAAAATACAACTGCATACCATTTTTATTTAGTTACAAATTTTACTTTTTATTTGTTTTCCTTCTTATGCATAGCAATATTCTTCCTTGTATATTTTATTTGCCCTAATTTGCTATTAAATTTAGTATTTCTCTTTGCTTAGTTATTTCTTTTAAGTTTTATAAAAAACTTTTATTAAAACTTGCTCAAGTTATCAGCAAGTTTCAAATAATTAAAAGGGTTTATGCATTTTATTCAGTGATTCTACTATGTGGCATACTCTTCTGGTTAGATATATTTGTAATATTTTTTCAGACTGATTCTATGTATAAATAAGCATTTTGTTAGTTTTAGCTAACTGTTCTTATGACACCCAGAAGACATTGTGAATTTTCCTAATATCTTAATTCCTCATTATATACTATGGATGTAAATAACCATAAGAAATATTTGCTTAGGTAGAGACTAGTTATTTATCTTTACTGCTCCACAAACTCTCACTAGGCAATCTGCCTGAGGCTGATACTTGAAGTCATTAGTAATTATGGATTCCAGAAAGGTGCAGATACAAATTTTTAAAAAGTCATTTCAAAATCAGAAAGCAAATAAGTGAAACGCTGCACAGTACGGTTTTCATTGTCCTTCACACTGTTGCCTTCCTTATCTTAAAGATAAGGTAGTTTTTGTCGGCTTAGTCTCTATCCATCTTGGGTGGTTCCAGAACATTCATAGACAAATGAATTATTTCAAAGTCAAAAAATTAGAATCCAGAGGACAAGATGCAGACATGATATCTTGTCTAAACAATATTAGTATTGTAACTGTCCTACTAACCTGTTTTGAAACTGTTTCATTACTATTTTATCTTTTTTCTCACTAAAATGAATAAAAAGTAGAATTGTTTTATTTTTTATTGTTTTAATCTATTTGCTTATTTTCATTTATTGATTTATTTGGCACCACCACCATGTGCACCACCACACCCAGCTTCAGGGCGGGCATAGTACACCTGGGATTCTGGGGTTGGCAAGGTGCAGCTGGAGTTCTGGTGCTGGCATGGCATTGCCTGGGGTTCTTAAGCCAGCACAGCATGCAGTACTGGGGATCAAACCTGCATCTTTTAGCTTGTCAGGCAGACACTTAGCCTGCCAAGCTATGTCTACAGTCCTACCGTTGTTTTAATATGATGATCTTTTTCATGGCATTGATGCTTTGAGGTCTGCAGGTGAAATGACAAGTATGATTTTTATTGCCAAGTGATTCACTTATGCAAAACAACATGGGCACTTCATCCCACAGTCAGGATTTCCATCTTTGAGCATATGCATTGAGCTCCGAACATTGTGAGATACTTCCTCAGTGTGGCTATACTCGAGGGCTTCTAATTATAACAAACAACTGATAGCTAGGTGACAATAAAGACCAGGCCAAGGCTTCTCACTGGAAGCATCTCTACTAGCCCCAACTCTGGAACTGAAAGCCAAACAAACCACTGCTCCAAGAGGACACAAACTGCTGTCAAGTGCTGAGATAATCAGATCAATGAAGAATTCAACTACAGGATCTAGATTTCATGTTATTTGTTTGCTTGTTGGAGAGTGTTTTATACAAGTAACCAATGAATTGTAATTGTTTCCTTCACAGATGGTTATTATCAGAAAAACTGTTCATTTACCTTTACATCTCTGTCTTTTCACAATTTAAATCACTCTTAACTTCTAAATAACCTCTTGATGAGAAAGTTGACGTTTACAATATTGCTATTCCAAGATATAATAAAATGCAAAAAGGCAAAAAAAAACCAGAAAAAGAACAAGATTTATGCATTAGTCAGTCTGCCTTTAAGGTATCCAAAGCTAACTTAGTAAAGTTTAGTATCAGGGTTTTCCCACTTGATAACACAAATTTTGACAGACTGGTAATATTATCATTGAGCACTAAACATACTGTATTTAATCATCTCCAAATTAGAGATGAAATAAGGAATAAAGCTTACCTAAAATGAGAATAAATAAACATACAAATGAGATTTTTAATTTTAAGTTACATCTTGGTAAAACAATCCTAACTCAGAATTTATATTTTAAAAAGACTATTGTTCATTATTTTTAATATAAAAGTTAAACAATATGCAGGTGACTAAAATATAATAGATTCTGGATTTATAAATATACTGGTATTCAAAAATAACACATTTTTGACAGAAAGTTAATAGGGTCATACATAATGAACTATCAAGACTCTGTAAATCACAATGCCCAGTTCCTTTTGTCTGGTTTTTCCAAAGAAATAAGATATAATGCTCATCTATGAAACTCTCCTGTATCCAACCTTCCACTTAAAGATGTAGCCTACCATTAAATCAAAAACTAAAGCTGGGACAGGGAGATAACTCAAGTACAAGGACCCAAGTTTGATGCTCAGTACCATGTGCTGTGCCAGCCCCACACCAAGCCGCCACCAAAAACCAGTGTGGTGGTGTACACCCGTAGTCCCAGGGTTGAGAAGGCTGAGACAAGAGAATCCCCAATAGTCTGAATGGCATAACAAGGCCCTTGACCCAACAAATAAATAAAAAGATTTTTAAAAATTAAAAAGCTAAAACCAAGAAATGTTACTATTTCCCACATTAGTCAGTAAATTAGAAATTTGACTTGTATTCAATATGATTTCAGGGGCTGGGGAGATAGCTCAGTAGAATAAGGGCTTGCCTAGCAAGTGCAGATTCCTGAGTTTGACCCCTGATCCCACAAAAAATAAAAAATAAATAAAAAAAAATATATATATATATGATTTCAAAGATGATAACATATATTGTGTGATAAACTATTAGCTACAGCATTTCCTTACAAGTCAAACATGTTTTGCTTAGTTTTATATGCACAGTATCTCCAAATTGCTTCAAAAGATCAATATACAAAGCAGGAAAGAAAACTACAAACCTCTGGATTCCCAGTGTGCAAAAGCTATTAAGTGACCTATATCAAGACATTGAACCTACTCACTGTAAACCCATATGGGCATATTTTGGGGACATTGTTTTCTTCAGTATGCAATGTAACCAAAAATAACAATGTAAGAAAACTAAACCCTGCTTGATAAAATGTGTTTTACTTTTTGCGTGGTGTTAACAAAATGCCTTAGATGAAAAATGAAATGTGTCTTAGTTTAACAGAGAAACACAAAGCCATTTCCCTTCTAGACAGCAGACTTTGGCATTACAAGATCAAAGGAACAATTTTATCTGCATTGTGACTCCCGACCAAAAGATTTCAATGCTCCTGTCTCCACGCTAGAGCTTATGTGTCTTTAATGGCATTTAGATTATAGCCCTCTGAAGCCAACACAGTCAAAACACCACGTCATCTGACGGGACACCGTGTTATAATCTGTCAGTGCGTCTCATGTGCAAGGTTTCCTATCCTGTACTTGCCCTCATTTTTCTCTGCTACTCGAAGAATAGAGCAAATTATCTTTTAAATGAGGTTTATGAGTTGACCCAGTTAAGACGCACACTTCGTTTTCCATTATTTTAAATTAACCCATGTAGAGAGTCTCTTTTTCCTGCAGTATACTCCCTCTGCATTTTTGTTTATTTTTAGGAAGTTCATCTATCTAACGTGCCATGTGGCACGTGGCGTTATAGACACATATTACAAGACATTAAAAAGGTGCATCTATCATGAAGTTATAGGTTATCCTGGTCTCAAAACAAGATACTTTCCATTAAATTGATTTATAGCAGAATGACTATTACACCTACAGTAACGTCACTGCTTTCTGCATTGCAGTAGAGCACACGATACAGATGGCATGCTTCAAATGTCACCACAGAAACAAGATTTAATTTGAATATGTATTTTTACCACAATGCTTATTATATGACTTAGCAATAAAAAGCTTCTGAAAATTGGCATTTTCCTAAATACTTCTGTAGATATAAAAATAAGATATTACAGATTTCTATAAAAGCAATGAGCTTCAATAGAAGAAAGATGTAAGCACGAGTGGATAAATATTTATACTTTTGTGTTGTTCAAATATTACATGCACATACATATACATAGAGAAAGAGACAGACAGACAGAAGTAGTTATCATACATATTTAAAGTCTAAAATGCATTTTGCCCCCCTAGGAGCATATGTTACACTAGTAACTGGTGGTTAAGTTTTCTTCAGGCTTCAAAACATAACTGTGGGCTTCATAAACTTTCCAATGATAGACTTTTCAAAAGATAATAAATTTTCTGATCATAAACATTCTAAGGTTTGGATATCATATGCTTTTTGAGGATAAATGGTGGTAACACACCCATCAGAGATTCTACATAGACACTGCATCAGAACAGCTTAACTTGAGAATATTTCTTTTGCAAAACAATGTCTGTGTTGGAAAAAGCCTACCATTGCACATAAATTGATTCTTAAGGGTCAGCCAGATAGCTCAGCGGACTAAAGTGCCTGCTTAGGCAGAGCACAGCGGCTGGGTGAGATCCCTGGTGAGTTGTGCCGGCCCATGCCCGGAGCGTTCTGAGACAGTGACTGAGACTGGGCATGGTTCTGCATGCCTGTAATCCCAGTGCTTGGGAGGCTGAAAACAGGAGAATCTCTCTAAGTCTGATCTATGTAGTTAGACCCTGTAGACCCGGTAGATCTTGTACTAAATACAAAATAAATTTTAAAAAATAAAAAATAAATACATTGATTTTTAAATTTCTGAATGTATTGGTCAAATTTTAGTACTGTTTCCTATTATTTTTCTGTTGAAAATCATATATTCTGTGTTACATTCAAAATAGTAATAAAGGAGAATACAGGGCATATAATAGATTTGAGGAATGACTTTTTTTCTCAACATAGAGAAGTCAAAGATCCTTCAGTGCTTTTTACTTATCTGAAAAACCAGATGAGCAACACAATACATATTTGTTTTGAATAGAAACTTTAGTATATCTCTTTCTCATTGAATTAGGATTTGGATGACTCTCCATTTAGCAGCCATTAGACAATAAATCATAACACATTTTGAGGAGCAAAATTTATTATATCTAGATGGAACCATGTAGTGCAATATTTTAATTAAAATTATACCTTTCCTTTTTATTGAAACTAAAGAAAAAAAGAACAGTAATTTTCAGGAACAAAAGAATTGATGCATAAATTCTCCATCTATAGAAGAGTTGATTTTCAAAATTTCTTTTCTTCTACCCCACTACCCTAAGATACAGCTGAGAATCTTTTCTTGCAGTCTATTATTTGAGAAATACAAATTAACATATTAAAGGTCAGGAGTGCTTATAAATCTACTACCCAATTTGAGAACTACAGCAGCACCAATTTTTATGGTGACATTGGAGATTGAAGCCAAGGCCTTCATACTAAGCTCATCATTATCCCTTTCAATTATTCTTAATGTTAAATTTTTCAAATATAGTCTTACTAAGTCCCTAAGTCACTCAGCCTGGGACTGTATTTACGACACTCCTGCATCAGCCTTCTACAGTGCTGGATTTGTATCACATCACCATGGCCAGGTGCCAAATCTGAGGAAGCTGCTGTGTTTTCCTCCATTTGCCTCTCTCCCTCAGAAGTTATAGGCATCAAGATCTGTATTTACAGAGTGTATGAAGTATGACCTTTACAGATTTAAGGGGGCTGTCTACCCTTACACCTAGACCTGATAGGAACGATGCTTTGTGAAGTGTGTAGCGATGCATCACCTATCTATATCTCACCCTGAGTCTGACATTATCCTAAACTTTGAGATTACCTTTTTATGGTAGTTTTATTTGGTTTGAGCTTCACAAATTATTATTTTATAGATAGTCTCATATAAGTATGTACTATGCTCCACAGAGACATCTACATTGTTGCATATGGCTATGTCTTGATTTGCTTCAGTGTTGAATAGTATTCTATTTTATAAATATTTTCAATTTATTTATTCATTCTCCTGGACACTTAAGTCTTGAAACTCTTTGCAATTACAAGCAGCTATTCTTGTATATGCCTCTTAGTGCACACAAGCAATAAATATTCTATAGTATGTGCTAGGGATCCCTGAATTTTAAGATTTGTGGATGAGGTAAGGTATGCATCTCATTTAAGGTATGAAAACTTAAAGTTAAAAACCCAAGTAAGTACACAGATAGAATACTCTGATATGAAATAAGACAAGGCTTTTCTTTCTTAAACTATCTAAAAAGTTTGTATATTTGGTATGTAAGTAACTCCATTTTTGTGAATAAGCATGAATTCTACTTATGGGTGCCTACTTTGGCCATTATATAAAATATCTGGCTTGATGAATCAGTCAGTAATTTTATCCAAATCCATTATCTAGAAGAGACACAAAAGCCTGAAACATTTTGATTGGATTAATGTTTATTACATATATTTGTCAAACTTAAGAAATGGGAATTAAAATTAAAATATATGGCCAAAGCAAAAGTTACCAGATTTACCCTCTCCTCATATACCTTTCAGATTATTTTTTAAAATACCAACTGTCAATACCCAAGCTGAAGATTATGATCATAAATCAAAGTAGAAGCAGAGAAAGACTTAATGCCCTTATGCACTTTCTTCATTATCTATTAATGAATGGCTATAGAAGTTAAATCAAACATTTAGGATTTCATACCTGATAAATTACACTGTCAGCACACAAGTCTTCTGATTGTTTAGACTTTTCTTCATAACCTATGAGCTCATGGCTACCAATGTTTTTGTTGAGATTAATATACTGCTTTTTTCCCAACAGATAAGGGAAAGCCATGCATACTGAAAGCATCATAAAAACAATCAGGTTAAGAATGTAACTTGCCTTATTATATACTTTATATTAGAGAAATGAACCTCCTATTTTACATTTATTGGGTTTGAAAATTGTCTTAATCATGTAGACCTTAACTTCATTACTTTTAAGAACTACTCTTAGAAATTATTTTGTAGTATTAAAGATACTTTATAATCTAGGTAGAAATACTAAAAGTCTTGACGTGACCCAAATTGTGTAGGCCAGATCTGGACCCTCACACTGCCACCTAACTTGTCTCTGTGAGGAACTCTAGATAATGGTAGTCTTCAACATGTTCCATAGTGCTAGTTATCTATCTGAGAAAAGTCAGTCACTATCACTAGGATGGTGTTTAATTTATCCACCCTGAATTTCTGCAAATACAAATGTCACTTGTACATGAAATTGCAGAGAGAAGTCCTCAACAGGTAACTTCCCATTATCCTTTATATTAACCCAGTTGCTTGCCAAAGAACTGGGCTATCATTTTCACACACTCATGTGCATGTGAGGAAACAGGAGCATCAGAAATGGACCTACTTCTTTCTGTGGCCTGAAAATTTCAGCCCCCTAGTCACTTCCACAAAATATATTTTCCTTTTCACTGTAATCTTTTTTCAAATGAAAAAAAAAGATGCACGGTAAATTTTAAATAATTTAAGTAATAATGAATAATTTATGTGATAAATAATTCATAAAATACAACCGAAATTCTTTTTATAGTAAGAATCCAGGCGTATACCTTCTCAGGGGCCTAGTGAGAAAATGGACAATATATCTCCTTTATTGCAAATGTGTTTATCACATTTGTAACTTCTGGGCTTCCATTCCACCTAGAGAGACATAGAGGTAGTATGATTAAAAATATAAATATATAATGAATGTTTAACTTTTAAAAAATGTGTTGCAGTAAAAGGTACATTACCATTAATCATCCTTAAAATACTCTTGCTTGGAGCACACTCATGCTGTCATTTTTGCTACTTTCTGAAGTAGTTCTGGAAGTCTTCTTCCTTAAGCATCTTTAGTTTCACTGTCACGGCTGCCTTGCTCTCCACAATTGATTCCAAATATTTACTTTTCGTGGAAATTTTGGCTCTGGGGAAGAGCCAGAAGTTTTGGTAAATAAAGCAGATGAAGATCCACTACAACATTTTTACAAGACTGAATGAATATCCCTCAGCAGTGGCTTCCATTGAATTTTGACCACGTCTAGTAAGAACAATACAGAACTGCTTCGGAAAGTAATAAGGAACGTGGGGGAAAGGTGTGAGAAGCAAGATGGAATATTTTCCTGGAGATTCATAGCAATTTATCTGTCAGTGTACTCCATGTTTTACTTAAGCATTTGTGGTGTATTTTGATCACCTCTTGTATATATTAACTCCTTCAGGATACGCATGTTAAAACATGCCATCATCAAGCTTTACATAGTGCCTGGAACATGAATATGGTCCCAGAAATGCTTTCTTTCTATCCAATTGAATTTTAGTTTCATTAGCAAATAAAAGAACAGTTTACTGATTCATAAATTAAATAAAGGACAAAATATTTCACTGGTAAAAGAAAATAAAAATAATATATGTTCAGAGTTCTAAAAAATAAGTTTACTGAAGGAGAATTAAAAACATAGTTGTGTTGGTAGTTTTGATATAAGTATTAATATGAATGTGAAAAGATTCTTAAATATTAGTATAGCACAGATTTATCTCCAAAGGAAAATGCTCATTTGGTTTTCCTTTTTCTCTCTCTCAAATGAAAATGTTGGCTTTTCTTGTAATGGGTCAACTAATTCTGTGTTTGTTTTCCAAACTACAATGATCTCTTAAATATCATTTTTGTAAAAAGGCTGTCACTGGCCTTGGACATAACTGTGCATCTTGAAAGAGCTGCATTTTTTTAAAATCAAGAAATACTAATTTATGGAGTCAATAAAATGACTCTCAATTTTATTTTTATTTTTTAACATTTATTTCTT
>NDGN011447057.1:0-14398 GCA_002564285.1 Tympanoctomys barrerae
AAAAAAAAAGAAAAGTGTATTTAAGCCTCAAAAAATGTGCTTTTACTTTTCTTATAATGCTATTTTATACATTCACATTTTGGAATGTTTTTCATATGTTAGTGCTGTATTTATGGAGGAATAACATTTGTTAAGTACAGTGAACACCAAGGTCACTGATCTCAGGAGTACAGCTCAGTGATTTGTCCCCCGTGTACATGCTGGTCTAGCACACCAGCTCGTGTTCAGAACATTCCCACCACCCTGCAGGCTTCCTTTGTGCCTCTCTCTGGGCACTGCCACACTCTGAGCCCTGTGGTAACTACTGATGTCTATCAGCATTTATTTGTTGTTATGTTCCTGAACTCTTGAATTCAGAATTATGTGCAGTATACACTTTACTGCTTGGAAAACATTCATTTTTAAAATTGAAAATAAGAATATCAAGTCAGGGAGCCCTAGATAGACTTTTAAAGACAGTTAACCTCACTTTACAATATTGTCAACAATCAAAAATGTATATATCTACAACAATTTCATTCTTTTTTCTAACATACACAGCTGAATTTCATAGACATAATTATTACCTAAGAACCTAAACATTCTCATTCAGGGTCTCCTAGTCATCACCAATCTCATAAGCAGACTCCAGTGAGAACATTTAGAGTGCAACAGCTTTGGAGGGATCCATCTAGAACATTCCTTCTAAATCTAGACTTGGAAACATTAATGCCAGAAATAGAAAAACAAATGCATTGTCACTCTTGTCCTTGTAGCGATCTCATGAAGCAGGGTGCTAAGAACAGGAAGAACAATAGCAAAATAACTTTGGACATAAGTCGTGTAGAGTGCAATAAACGATAGGGGGGAATTCAAGCTGGATGAGCACTAGGCCCTAACTGGGCTTCAGCGCAATGTGCAATCCACAGAGCCCAGTACACACAACCTCGCCAAGACTCAGTGCACCGGCGGGTCTCTGGGAAGACCAAACCCAGTGGGACAGCAGTGTCCCGGAGAGGAAGCCGAGGCCAATCACAGGCTTGCGTCGCTGGTCAAAACAAGCAAGAACGAATAATAATAACAACAATAATAATAACAAATTTAAGAGATTGAGATAGACTAGCAAGGCTACTAGGACAAAGATCAGCGAGGAAAAACAGATCCTAAGGCGGTGATGTCAAAATGCAATACTGCACACACAGCTCCCTTATTCCCAGCAAACGAATTAGAAATGCAAACTCTCAAATCTCTCCCCAGAACCACTAAGTCAGAAACTCTGGGTTGAAGCCCAGAAATGTTTGAACAGCACTTCTGGATTATCCTGATGCAGGGTGATGCCTGCTAAGTGTTCAGAAGTAGACCACTACGTAAAGCCTGCCCTGAGATTAGAACCAAGGTCAAAGCTGGGCTAGAATGACAAAATGCTGCACTGGGGCCAGGGTGACAGGTCGCAGGGCTCTGAGTCGCTGCAGCACAAGAAGTGTCCCTTCGCCCAGAAATGTGGCCTGGACAGAGCAGCAGAATCAGGGGCAGCCTGGCCCTGTGCCTGCACCTTCCCAGAGAAGCTGAGCCCTCACACGGGGCATGGAACTGCTTGCTCTCAACCTCCCCCACCTCCAAATATGAGCTTTTCAGAGGCAGAAGCCCACCCTGTTATCCATTCACAGTGTCTAACAAAATGCTTGAGCCATGACGGGAGCACAAAAAAGTTTTGTGGAATGAAGAAGAAAATGCATGAGTAAAAGAATGAATAAATAGAAATTAAAAATCCAGCACATACACTGCATGGCCCGTGCAGAGGAAATATCCAGAACAGGCACATTCATTAAGCGCATCAAGCGCCTGCTACAGGCTAGTGAGAGGGGCCCAAGGGTGCCTGCCAGTGGCTAAGGGATAGAGGCAAGGGTGAGAGCACCCTGGGATTCTGAACGGCGACGCTTCCATGGCCTTAGGAACACGCGAAAGCCCACTGAAATTAAAGGGTGAGTTTTATGGCATGTGAATTGTACCTCAATAAAAATAATAATGTTTTTAAAAAAACAGAATGTGTGAATATCAAAGAAGACATCTTAGAAGAAACATTGCACACAGCAATAGCTATCTTGGTGAGATACCAGAAGCGGTGTGCAACGAAACTGAGCAGGAAAACCCTGCAAACACGACAGACCTCTACTCAGGCAGGGTTCCCTGCTCCACACCAGCACGTGCGCTGGTCCCGGCGTGACAGGTCCCAGCTCCCAGCTGGCCTGCAGTGGCTGCACCAGCAGCACCTGCCCACTGAGGCGGAGGTGCCCGGAGCGCTCGCCTGTCTCCAGCAGAGCACAGTGCCAAGTCTGAGGGCCTGATCAGAAGAGGCCAGCGTGGCTCCCTGCTCCTCCCTCTCATATTGCTCAAGGGATTTTTCGAAGATCATCAAGCCTGAGAGGTGCAGGGCTCCCTTTTCTAAAACATGAAACTAAAAATGTTTGGTGTGTGCAGGAGACAGCACAGGGCGTGGGGAGGGGGGTGCAGCCTCAGGAAGGACGCAGGCCCTTCTGTGCTCCCTGGACAGTGAGAAAGCTGGGGAGGGTCTGCTGCCGCCCAGCCCGCGGGTTCCAAAGCGGGGGAACAGAGGTGGCTGCGGACGCGGCAGCTCTGCCCACAGCGCGAGCTACCGCCAGCACTCTGGGCTTTTTATAGCCCTCCTTGTTATTACCACCTATTTCTTTTTATGCTACTGCCAAAATGCCACCATTAATCTTTCACACTCCCTGAAGGCAAAACACGGGTAATTGGATTTATCTGGTTTTAGAATTTGTTAGGTTGCGTTACAAAATAAATAAATAAGTGACCTCAGAAGCGAGGGGCGTCTTCCTGGCTCCAGTGCTGCGGAGTCCGGGCCTGGCAGCCCAGCCCATCAATCCCAGCTATCTCCTCTCGGCACCTTTCGCTCCTGTCCCGCAGCCAGCCCTGCCGCACTCAGCTTGATTTAGGAACCGCAGCTCCCTCCGCTCAGCACCCAAGCCGCTCCGAGTGCACCACGGTCGCGCGCTCTCCCTCACCCTCCGTGTGCTTCTCCTCAGCTCTGCTCCCCCACGCTGACTACTCTATAGGAAGCTGCCTCAAGCATCCCCACAATGGCAGGCACCCTTCCAGTTTCTCTTCCTCTGGCTACCATGGGCAGTTCTGTTTTGTTCTTTAACTCTATGTGATTCATGAGTGACCATATGGAACAAGATCGTCTCGGAGCTTTCCACAGGGCTAGGTGACCACAGGAAGCAGAGCAAGCAGGTCCTCTTCGGCTCATCCCTCCGACCCCCTGCGCTGGCTGCCCCAGGGATCCCCCAGCGAGGGACCTGCTGCAAGGTGCAGCCTCTAGAGATTCTCACCCTTCCCCCTCTGGCAGCCCAGAAGCCATGCTGGAAGCAAGAGGGGGCCACTTGCCTGGGCAAGGGCCGGACTACACACGGGACAGCAGCCAACCACCGGAACTTGCTGCTACAGCCGCCTTCCATTATGGGGCCTAAACATGCCAGAATCCCTCCAGCCAGGCTGACTTTCCCAACTAGAACTATAGGTAAGCCTGGCCAATGACACCACAGGGAGAGCTCCTGAGAAGGCTTCGGAGAGGTTATTTTAAAAACAGACACCCGCAAGCTCTTAATGGCTACTTGGACTGCGGGGCATGAAAACGCGGTGCTCAGAGCTGCTGCAGCCATCTTATCAGCATAAAAGACAGTGACCTCCATAGTTTAGTTGATGGAAACCAACCGTGGGACTGCCTCTCTCTAGCACCACGGCAGCGAATGCCACCACTGCCCGCACCTTCGCTGGTGTCACACTTCACTCCCTGGGGCTCAGCGTGTCCTGTGCGCTATGCAGTGGCTTGCCCCTAGCACGGCTTGATTGGATCCAGAGTAGACAGCTGACTCGGGCTGGGAAGTCGGCTCTTCTCTCCTGCACGCTGCTAACAGAACAAGAATGTACTGCCGAGCACAGGATGGTCATCTCAAGGGCAAAGAAACACACGTATAGGAGAGCAAGAGAAACACGGGACCTCGGGCCCACGGGGACAGAGGCATCCAGCAGAGCGGTGGTCCACACCCTCAGGAACATCTACTCGCAGGTCCTTTTCCTTTCAGAAGCCAAAGTTTGTCCTCACCCATGATAGCCATGGTCTGTGCAGCACAGCCCACTTCTCTACTTAAGTTGTGGGACTGAAGTCTGATAAATCTTAATAATAAAAGCAGGCAGGCCACACTCAGAGCTAGCTCCATGGAGATGAACGAGGTATTTCACTGCCCCACTCCTGGTCATGGTCGTGTGAATGGGAGACGAATGTGCAGATTCTGTTGACTTAAGACATCATGTTAGGGGAAAGGCTGGAGTGAGACACAGGACCAGGCGTCCTGAATGTCCTGAAACATGACACATTCCTGCAGAAGACTTGGAGGTAAGAGAATGCTGTCTACGGATGTGCTTCCTATAGGAGGGGTTCTAGTTTCTGCACGTGTGGACTGGGTCGAGGAACCCGTCCTCTGTGAGATCTTCTGAATCACTCTCATGCCCAGACAGACTTGGGGAAAAACTCAGAAACTCCTGAGACAAAGGTGGCCAGGGAAAATCAGGAAAGATTAACAGAGAATTAACATTTGAGAGAGACCTGAACGATGAGCAGACCTAGCACATGTAGACAGAGGCTGGAAAATGAGTTCAGAAACAGAAGAAGGAAGTTTCATGTCACCACACAAATAAGAGAACTTACCCTGCTTACCATTTCCATCCTTTTGTGGCTACAAAAGTGTGCGTGTCCAGTTGTGATACTCACACAGCTGCAAAGATGACACACACATTAGGAGCACACCATCCTGCAGAACACCACAGGAGGGATTTGAGATAACCCAATGAAAATTCATTCTTATTCCTCAAGGAACTAGCCTCTAATGGCTTTTTTTAAAAGTGTGTACATATATGTACAAGTGTGAGTGTGTCTGTGTGTGTGTGTTTGTGTGTAAGAGAAAGAGAACTTAACAGTAAACAGCATCTGACTTCAGGTAGAGTCAGCTGCACTTGTAAATGTTTGGGGACAAGCAGGGAGGAGTGAGGACAGGGAGCGGGTGAGTTGGGGAAAGCAGCCCCTGCTACCTGACGGGTAACCCTGATCTCTGGAGAGCTTCCAATAGTTCATGAAAGGCGTATCTATTGAGCACAAACCCCTTCACACTCTGCTTGGCTAAGAAAGGCTATCTAGATTGCTGATCCTTTTTGCACAGCCTTAAATATTTCACCTTGCTTTCACCTTGCCTCCAATAGCTTCTGAAGAGAAGTCCAATGTAAATCTCATTCCTGCTCCATCCACAGGGGAGGTGACTTCACCCTCTGGCTTTCTTCCAAACCTTTCTTGCCCTTTCCAGTTGAACTTTTTCAGTTTGGATAGAATATATCCAAGTATAGATTTTTTTTCGTGTGTCCCTCTCAGTGTTTTCTGACCCTATGACTCGTTGTCTGACATTAATCTTGGGGTTCTCCCAGGCACGGCTGTTAAAAATATTCCATCTATTCCTTTCTGCCTTCTGCTTCTGGTATTCATGTTATACATACGTAGGACCTTTTGAAATTGCCCTACAGCTCCTGGCTCTGCTGTCCTTTCTCACCTGCTTTCTTTCTGTGCTTTTCACTTTGGAAAGTTTCATTTAGTAGATCTCCAAGTTGATTAATTCCTTTCTCGGCTGTGCCCAGTTGAAGAGTGAATCTAAAAGACATTCTGCATTTCTTTAATTCTTTTCTTTTTTCAATTTCTAGCTTTATATTTTAATGTTTTCCTCAAACTTCCAACACTCTGTGTACATCAGTCCTGCGTTCCGGGATGTGATCCGCTTTTCCATAAGGGTCCTCAGCACATTAATCACAGTTATTTTAAATCCTCAGTCTGGTATTTCCAGCATCTCTGCCACATACGAGTTTTGCTGTCTCTCTTCAAACTACATTTCCTGCCTGAGGGTGGTGGAGCTGAGTGTTTTGCATCCTTCAGCAGGGTGATACAAAGCACTTTCTGATAAAAATACTTTCCTCTGAGGGCAAGTTTTACTAAAGAAAACAGAGTTTTACCAGTTTAACTTCCAGCAAATTAAGTGTTTCTGTTCTACCATTTAGATCACAGATCCATTTTGATTCTAGTGCAGTATGTGGTGAGGTATTCTCGAAGCAGCGTATGTATCCCTCAATGGATGGATAAAGAAAAGGTGGTATATTGCACAATAGAATACTACCATGCTGTGGAGAGCATGCACTTGGGGCATGTGTATGTAAATGCACGTACCTCGAAACCAGAATGCTGTGAGATGAACCAGATACACAAGCCTAAATGCCACAGGGCACCCCCAACAAGGAACCCAAAATGTAAAGAGCAAAATTACGAGAGATAATAGGAATTAGGGAGATCCTTTTCAGAAGGGAAGGGGAAGCTGAGAATGAAAGAGGGCAGAGGGAAGGCAAGGGAAAGGAACTGTAAAGAGAAAGAACAACGGAAACGGAGCTTTTTGTATGGGAAAGGAAACAAGGAATGGAAGGAGCAAGAAGGGCTGGGAGGCGGAGGGGCAGAAAAGAATTAAGACATCTTGTGCATGTCGACCGACCCCCATACTAGACGTAATCAGGACGTACAGCAAATGTGCAGGAAGTGAAAAGGAAAGCGGACCCCCCGGGCACACCTCGAAACCACTGCCCTGCACCTGCCGATTGTCTCACGCTCGACCTGGACCATGTTGGTTTCTGGAGATAAAATTCACATGTGTGCAGGGAGCCCCCAAACTCAGCCTCTGGAGTCTACAAGTCTCCAGTTAGCCCGTATCAGTTAATTGCCTTTTTCACTTTTTTGATTCTTTCTAGAGATTAATGTGTTGTATTTTGGCATATCTGTGCCTGTGGAAAACATAATCTAATTACTTTTGGCCACACTCAATCCCTTTTTCTTCCTCCTCCCCTAGTGTCACATTTTGGGGTGATTCCATGGATAGATTCGCTTATATCCAACCTCCTGATCCCGATGCTTACACCATCTCACTCCCTTTCCTCTCCTTTGAAGTATCCTGGCAGGGATGGCTTCTGGGTGTCTTCTACTCATAATAAACCAACATTCTCTGTATCTGCCTGTCTCCAGCATCCAAGAGTGTGGCTGGTCCTGTGACTTCAATTTTCTGGCATATTTAAAAAGAGCCACTGTGGCCAGAGAGATAGCTCAGTAGAATAAGTGCCTGCCTAGCACGCGCAAGGCCCTGAATTCAACCTCCAGTACAGCAAAAGAAAAGAAAAAAAAAAAAAAATAGAGTCACTGATGTTCAACTTGTGGAGCATTTTTTCTTGTTGTGAGGATCGAGTGCCAACACCCGCACCTCACACCTCTCAGACCAGGGAGCAGAAGGCTCTGCCCACGCCTGCCTGTCATGCCCTACACTGGTTCTGCTCGATCTGCTCCAGGGCCTCCTTCCTGCTCCTAGAATCCCCGAGCACACGTTCAGCCCCTGCTGTTCTCCTTTTCTGGACAGTCTCACCAGGCATTCACATAGCTCTGTTTTGCATGTTCATCAGGTTTCTGCTCAAACCGCACCTCGTCAGACAGGCAGCTCTTGGAGAGCAGAGCCAAAACAAGCAAACCTGTTCCTGTTGACCTGCTGATTCCACTATATTGCTATTCAAAGAAACCATCTCTGTGTAATATGATAGTAGAGTTTAATATTTATCTTGCTTTTGAAATGTCTTACACCCCGCTCTGTAGCTCTGTGATGTCAGAGGTGTGTGGTCTGTTGTGAGTCCCACTGTAGCTCCGGCTCCTACGTGACTTCCCAGCACACAGCAGCTGGCACGTACACGTTGAATGAAAAGTGCATGAACACGTCAATTTCCCACAGTCCACAGGACCTCTGAATAGTCAAACGTAAGAAACACCTGAATACATGACACCACTATTTTTTATGATGATGTACTATTTCACATTCACTAATTGATTAAAATTTAAGAAAACTGGCACCCCAGATATTGGTAAAATTGGAGCAGGTAGAGCTTTCATAAATTATAAGTAGGTGAAGTAATTGGTGTAATAAGTTTAGAAATTGTTCTCGCAACTTTCCAAAGAATGTAGTATATACTTATCATATTATAGTAATTCAGTAGAGCTACTGCTAGATACATGTTCCCTTTCTTTCCTCCTTCACTCCCTTCTTCCTTCCTTTTTTGTTTTGTTTGTTTGGCCTCACTTTGTAGCCCAGATTGACCTTGAGCTCCTTATGTGTTGGGAGCTGAGAAGCTAGAACATCGGTCAAGTGTGTGGGGCGGCTACACCTCAGCACCTAAAGCAGACACGCTGCCTCAGTCCTGAGATAAGCATCTGGTCTGGTTAAGGTCAGCTGCTAATCACTAAGCAACCTTGTGTCGTGTGTCACTAACTTTGCAAAGATATAAATAAACACCCCCTTCCTTCTGCTGGCTGCTTCCTCTTGCCAGCCAGGCAGACCAGCCACCATCCAGCCCAGCTTTTTTCTTCTTGTCTGTCTCTTCTCATTCCTGCCAGTGTTTCTGCCCAGGTAGAACCTATCACAGTGAGAGCAATGGAGTAGCTCAGACTGCTTATATAAGCTCCCACCTCTTGCCTCAGGTCCCCGAGCTCGAGGATTTCAGGCATGCACCTCGTGTCTAGCTCTCTTGGGCGCTTCTTAAGAAAAATAGAAATAGATTTCCTCATAAAGATATATAACTAAAAATTCCGTGTGCCTTTACTTGTGATATCCAAAAAAGAAACAATCAGAATACCCATCATCAGTAAGTGGCTAAATAAATGTGAGCATTTCTTCAATGGTGTGCTACTGAGCTATCAAGGAAGGATGAACTGTGCAGGATAAAACGTGAATTTCAAACACACTATGCTGAAAGAAAGAAGTCAGACATAAAACAGCACTGTGTAGCAGAGCATCCTCCCATTTATATGTAATTCCTAAGCAGACAAAATCCATGTAGCTTGTCATAAAAGAACAATGTCTACCTAAGACTTGACACTTGAAGCCATAAGGTCATGTGAGAAATGCCAGCGATATGCGCAACCAGAAGGCCCAAGTCCTCATCTTATCCACAGAAATGTTTGATTAAGAAAAAATTAGAAACTGGCTGGAATAACATCACAGGACATCTGGGAAATGGCCAGATTGACAGCAAGCAAGCAAATGCTAAATTTTAAAAGGCATCACTTAAAATGGCACTAAATTGTAATGGTGTCTTCATCCATCCTTGCCCCAGTACAGGGAAGGAAATGCAGGGGGAGCAGCAGCCTCGACCTCCCTCCTCCCCAGAAGACAGACAGAGCAAGGAGGGCAGCACTGTGGGCAACACCTGGCCTGTCTGGAGGCCGCCTGAGCTGATCACCTACGTGCTGCCTGTTCACTGGTAGAGTGGATTTAGCACAACAGTCTCCCCAGGGTCCAACCATATGCTGTCTACAAGAAACCCACAAGACACAAATCCACACATGATGCAGCAGCCAGGGCTCAATCCCTGGCATGCCATGCCGGCCCTGCCTGTGGGACACACTGAGAGGCGATAGAGACTGGGAGTGGTGGCGCGTGCCTGCAATCCCAGCAGTTGGGAGGCTGAAAACAGGCAGATCACTATGAGTCCAATTTACATAGTGGGACCCTGTAAACCCTGTAGACCCTGTCCTAAATAAAGAAAAAAATAAAAACAAAAATAAATCTACACATGGGCCGATAGGGAAAGGATAGAAAAAATATTCCCATACAAATTAAACAATAGACAAGAGACAGATATGCTAATTTCACACCAAAAACAGACTTGAAGTGAAAAATTCTTATAATAATAAAGTATGTTACATGAAAAAGTATCACTTTACCAGGAAAGCATAAAAATTATGAACATATATGGGCCAACTATCAGAGCAGTTAATCATGCAAAGCAAATGTTGATAAAAATTAAAGGGGGAGACAGACAACTCCAACTACAATGGTAGGACATGTTAATAATCTAGCTCCTGTAAGTATAGGGCAAAATAACAAAAAGATGAGTGAGGTGGGCTGTGGCTGGAGTGACCTCTGCTCTTCAGCCCCTGCTCCCCTCAGCCACCTTGGCTCTTCCCCACGAGATTCCAGTCGAAGGTCCACACCCCTGATTTCCACGCTTCTTAGAGTCTACGGCGTATTTCACATCCCTTAATATCGACCCCGAAAATCAGGATAAGGGAAAACAACAGTGACAGCTCTGGATCTTTTGCTGCTGTACCAATAACCACGTGCAATGATCAGCTCTGTGGAGGCCCTGCTTCTCCTGGGTGAACCATCTTTCTAGTAATCTAGTTAATTAGTTAGTTAGTTAGTTTATTTTTTATGCATTGGTTACAGGGTCTCACTACGAAGCTCCTCCTGTCTCAGCCTCCCCACACAGGGATTACAGACGTGCACCACCGAGCCCAGTTTGAAGCCTGGGGTTCCACAGCCAGCATGACATGTGGTACAGGGGATCAAACCCAGGGCTTTGCGTCTGTCAGGTCGGCACTTAGACTGCCGAGCTATCTCCCCAGCTCTAGCGGTACCTTCTTTAACGCAGGCCAGGCCAGTTCTACCATGTGTGCTGCAATTCTTGCGGTGATGGCATTTGCTTTTCTTCTGCTCCTTGTGTGCCAGGATTTAGCAAGACCTACAGAATCAGAATAAGACTATGTGGGCCTTTAGGGGTGTCTCACTGCCACTGAGTCACAGTCACCCTTCCTGTCCATTATGCTCATCCCCATCTGTATTCTCAGTGCAACTGACTCCTCAGCAGTGCGCTGGCCGTGGGTCACTATGCTGTCACAATCACTTTCATCCACCCGCTGAGCCTCAAGATCTCCTGCCTGCTTCTCCAACACTAATCTACAATGTCTCTCGGGCAGCTTTTCCCCAGCCTGCATCTTCGGCAGCGATGTCCTGGTGTGAGTGGCTATGCGGTCACCGTGCTGACCCTCCGTCTTCTCTCCTGCGTGCTCCACCTGGCTCCTGGAGAGCATAAGTTTCTCTGCCTGTCTCTGCCTGGAACATTGGTCTTCCCACACTTCACCAGCAATCACTTCTCTGTGTTAGACGCCACAGACAGCATGCACGATGCCTGGCCTGCTACTGCACTTTGTCCTCTGCCTGTAAAGCTTCGGAAACTGAGCCAGCAGTGGTTCCTGGGGGGCCTCAGGCCCACTGACTCCCACTCGCACGGCACCCTCTGTGGACACTTCACAGGTCTGCCTCCTATGACTGTGGCATCACGCACCCTCAGACGCCCCAGCCAGCCCTTGTCCACTTGGTGCAACGTTCCTTATTGCTACAGTCTACTCAAAGGGCAGCCTCTGGCAAATGTGAACAGAGCTGTTCAACTCCAAGTCCAGCAGCTCTGCATTCCTGCAAGCACGGCGACCACACTGGGAGTGACAGTGATGACCAGCACAGCCTTCACTCTCAGCAAGTGGGTTTGTTTCCTCTGAGCTGTGGCTTGGCGCTCGAAGGTGCACCACTGTAAGGGGCAGATGTGTGGCAGGAGTCTGCATCCCAAGGGAGCTTCTCGGCTGAAGAGCACATTGGCTCTGCCAGTTGCTCTTGCTCCTGTCCCTAACAGAGAGGCATGCCCTTCCCTGGTGCAGCTTCCTCCTACTTTTACAGATCTGTGGAGAAATAGATACTCAACTACCTAAAATCTGCGAACAGCAAAGAGTCATTCCAGAACTTCTGAACACTAAAACAATGAAAGAATTTAGCTGACCAAAGGTTCTTCAGTAAACCCTCCAGAACTTTGGGACCAATTTCTTATGGTGAATGAGTTTCAGAGAACTGAGAAAGAAGATCTCCTATCTATAGTCTTCTTTCTGCTTCTACCATGAATGATTTTTGTGGTGTGAAGTGACTTATCATGGCCACAGACACTGAGCAAATTCTTACAATAAACACATAAGAATCTGCTGTGACAGGCACATGTCCAACAAGACTTTGGCAGAGGAAGAGACATGGTTCTTTACATATACACATGCATCTATGTGTATAGATGTATATATACATCACAGAGATAATATACACATGGATAAGCAAAACCTGCTAAGATCACGCTGCATAGCAGTGGAGGGCTGCCTGTAATTTTAAGCTGCTCTTCACAGTGGCTTCCATCTCTCCCCTTTACACCTGAGCCTCAGGTTACAAATGAGCAGAGCATTTTGACTGATAGACCCAATGGATACGCGGGACTATAACTTGGTTGGATCAGTGCAGTAAATTAGGGAAGAAAAGCTGATATCATTGAGTTCTCTGGTCAATGACAGTAATAGTTTACCATCTATAAATTTTTATATTTGACTAAAAAGTTTTTTTAATGAACGAGAAAATAATGATCATCACTCTAGATGATAAATCTGACCTAACAGACACAGATGGAGCACATACCCAACAAAAGTAAACCACACCTTTTTCAAGNACATACAAGAAATTCTCCTAAATAGATAATACATGACGACTCAATACATCTTCATAAACTTAAAAAAGAGTGAAATTCTACAATTTATCCTTTCTGATCAAAATAAAATGAAACCAGAGATCCAAAAAATAAGGAAATCCACAAGAAATCCACAAAATAAGCAGAAATTAGTAATACAACCAGTTAGGAGAAGAACAATAAGAATTATTTTTTAAATACCTGAAGAAAAGCGATAATGAAAGTGTAGCACACTAAAGCTGTGGGCATGGTGAAGCCAGGTTGCTGGAAAAGTAGCGCTCTAAACCCAGGATCAGAAATGAAGAGAGAAGGCTGAAACCAGCAGTCTATCTTCAAACCCTGCAGAAGTAGAGAAAGAGTAGCATGCAAAACACTCAGCTAGTAGAAATATAAACATTAAAAAAAGACAGAAGACAGAAAAATAAAAGAGAAAATCAACACGATCATGTTTTTTCTTTGAAAAATTAACAAAAATGAGGAAACAAGCTTGACTAAGAAATAAACTAGTCTGAAAAGAAAGCAGAGATACTGCAGCCAATTATAGAGACACAAAAGTGGACATAAGAAGTACTGTGCAAAAAGACGTTCCAATCCATGGATAACCTAAAAGGAGTAGGAAAATTCCTAAAAAGAATTATTCGACATAGCAAGGCTCAGCTTGAAAGAAATAGAAAAGCTGAACAGATCTGTAACTAGTAAAGAGATTAAATCAGCAATCAAAAACATCTACAGAAAAGAGCACACAGATTCACTGCTGAATTCTATCACATACTTCAAGAAGAATTTACAACACACCTCCTCAAACTCTTCCCCAAAAAATGGACAACAATGAGCACTTTCTAATTCATTCAGTGAGCCACAGTTACCTCAATAAAAAGTCAAACAGGAACAGAACAAGAAAGCTGCAGACCAATGCCTCCTTTGAATAGCACTGCCAATCTCCTTCATAAATGGTAGCTGAATTGAACAGCATATTAAAAGGATTATAAACCATGAAAAAGTAAGATTTATTCCTGCAATGTAAGGATGGCTATGATATAAAAATCAATCAATGAAATATGCTACATTAACAGATTGAAGGAAAAAAATAAACACATGATCACCTCCACTGATGCAGAAAAGGAATTGAAAAAATTCAACACACTTTCATGGTAAGAAATCAAAAACTAAACAAACTAGGTCTAAAAGAAAACTACTTCAGCCTAATAAATTATATGAAAATTCCACAGTGAACTACAAACGTGATGACAAATGATTTAAAGATCTTCCCTTAAGAGCATCACATAGGTAAAGATACCTGCTTCCACCACTTTTCAACATAGGGGTGGACATTCTAGAAGGAGCACTTGGGTGGGGAAACACTGATAAAGCATACAGTGTTGGAAAGGAGGATGAAAATTAGCTCTTCACAGACAGCATAATCTTGTGAATACAGCCCACAAAAATTTCACCAAAAGGGGGAAGAAATGCTGTAATCTTGACTACCCTGGAGGCTGAAGTAAGAGGATCACAAGTTCTAGGCCACCTGGACAATCTGGAGAGAGTCTGTCTCAGATGCAAAATAAAAATGGTGAGTGATGTAGCACTAGACAGGTATGCAGACCAGTGACAGAATAGAAACCCAGAGCAAGGCTTGGCATATACGCTGACGGCACAGTCAACAGTGGGAAGAACAGGCAGCGAGCAGAGGATAGACTTTAAACAAATGGTGCTGTGAAAACTGGCTACTCATAGCCAAAAGGAGGTAGTCACACCCTTCCAAGGCCATGGATAAAAGTGAGCTCAAACAGATCCGACTTTAAAAGGAAGAATGAAAGAAAGAAAACATTGGGAAACAGCTGCATGACACGGGATTTGAAAGTGATTTCTTCACTATGGCAGGCCATAAAAGGATAGGCGGTGAAAAAAAAAAAAAGTTTTTATGCATCCCTCCCAT
>NDGN011447060.1:0-32034 GCA_002564285.1 Tympanoctomys barrerae
GAGCCTGACTGCTTTCTTTAAACAGCCACTTAAAGAACTGAGCTACAGGGCAGGTCAACAAAAGTCATTTTGGATAGCTGAATTAACCACCTCTTCTAAAGAGAATTCAACACTTGGACTTCCTCATTGTTTGAAATAAAGAAAAAGAAGTTTCTTTAGTTCTTTAAATGCTACTGACAAAAAAAAAAAAAAAAAAAAGCGCTACTGATAACAAACCAATAATTTGATTCAAAAGCCTTATAACAAATTTTCCTTAAGGTGATAGGTATATGAATTAAAAGAAAAAGGAAAACTTGTCAGTAATCCCTCACAAATCAGGGGGAATAATGGACTGGAAGCAAGTTTGTACAGATAAATAGGAAACAAGATCGATTTTCTTCTCCTAGCTCTTCTGAATGCGAGTCCACTTGGGTCTCTAGGCAGCACATTCGCACCAATGCACAGATACCTGGAGCTGAGAGGGAAGCAAACAGTGTGTATCAAGACTCACATGTGTACATCAGCCTCCCCTGAGATGTTTTCTAATCCTATATTGGATTCCCAGGCCTGAAGACCTTGGTCATGAATTTAATTGGGGCCCTTTCATTAAATCAGCAATGATTTTACATGACACCCCACCATTAACTATGTATTAGCAAATATTCAAAAGACAATATGCAGAGTTCTCTCAACCATGTGTTCTAACACTAAATAAAAAATCTTAATCTTCATATTTAAAATTAAAGTATGAATCACATATTGATATATTTCCAGAAGTTAACAGTTTATATATTAAAAGACCTACCAATGTAGACAAGTTATGTTTTTGGAAGTCTAGTGGCTTTTGGGGTTATATTAATTAGAGCTTAACTAGTTAATACTGTTTTTCTCATTGATCCTCTTTCCTATCTCTAAAGCTTGCTTCCTGGTTTCTTGTCATCATTGTTCATTATTTACTAGGTTTTTCGTATAATAGAAAACATGTGATTTCTAACACTGAGTGGCCTATTTCACTTAATGACAGTTTCTAGTTACACCCATTTTCCTGCAGATACCATAATTTCATTCTTCTTTATGACTGAGCAATCTCTCATTTCTAAGGTAGTAACCCTTTCAGCTCTGTGATAATCATGCTTAAACCACTAAGTTTGCTATATCCAGAGTTTGTCCATGAGATGCCACATCTGATAATCAATGCATATATGAGGAGAGTGAAAAATATTTGTTAAGGCTGAAGGAACAAGCTACAGGCAAGGGTAACCACATAGAGAAAGCTTCATCTTCTGATCTCTTGCTGTGTGCTTACACAGTGAAGGGGCACTGGGGCACAGAGTCAAGATCATTTTAATAAGACAATTTCTAAAAATTCATCACACAGTTAACTCATGTTATCCTGCTTGTCCTATGGTCTACTTTTCCAGGCTGTTTGCAAACAAACAAACACCAATGCTAATGTATTAATCCTGAGAATTTTTTTCTTTCCTAGCATTAATCTATTTAACTATGTGTTCTTACTGGAACAGAATCTGATGAGAGATAAGTCATATTAAATTTATATTTTATATAACTCTGGTAATGATATGAAAAAAGTCATTCAAGTTTTACACTTTAAAAAAAATCCCAATAATATATTAAAACACAACAGTGAAACCAATTATGTGACAATTAATGAGTAAAGTTTTATGAGATATTTAAAGAAATGATGAAAACAAACATTTTCTTAAACCAGAACTGTAGTTCTTGCTTTGTTCTATGTCCCTACAAATCCCACTGTATATTTTAAAAAATCATAATAGTCACTTAAATAAAACATCAAGTCACTTAATTTTCAACTAGATTAATAAACCTGAATAGAATAATTTAAGTCATATGATTGTCTGCTCATGACCAGCTGTTTTAAATTAGTGCATTAAGTAATTTAGACACTTTCTTGCAAGGTTGCACGATTTAATAAATTCCCATATGCTTCTACATGTGCCAGCACTACTAGGTTATCTTCAATCCAGCTGCTGTTATGATACTAGCTGCCAACTTTCAAACAACCAAAGAGAATAATGAATCAGCTTCAAGTTGGCTCACTTGGAAACTTACATTGCTTGAAGCTAAAATGTGGGCCATTTTCAACTGTAGAGAAAATTAATTAAAATGATTTTGCCTCCATGGTTTGAGAAACAGAGCTCCAAAAATACCACTGAATTAGTGGCTTGAAAGCCTGCAGCTGGCATGGTGCTGCATGCCTGTAATCCTAGCACTCAATAAGCTGAGGCAGGGGGATGGCTGAGAGTCCAAGGCAAGCCCTGACTGCAAAGTGAGTTTGAGGAACCCTGAATTACACAGTGAGACCTTGTCTTTAAAAAATATGAACAAACAAACTCCACCCTTACAGCTTCAGGTAAACTTCCAAAGCTTGGGTTTTAGGCTTAAATACTAGACATTCTTTTAAAGATTGGGTTTTGAGGAAACAGATCAAGAAATACTTCATTTCTCATTCACAACAGGAAGATGTGAGAAGTTTCACACAGACTGAAAGAAAATAAATAAAATTCATATTTGTTAAAGGATCATTCCTCCCAAAAAGGCTTAAAAAGACTTCATCAGAAATGACACATACAAATGGAAAGGGCTATATTCATACAAGATTTGAAAAGAAAAAGTAAGACAGTATCCCCAAACATACCATCTTAGATTAGGATCATTTTATGAATAAGTATTAGACATAAGCAGAATAATATGCTTAAAAAGCACAAAGAATGAAAATGTACTGAATTTTAATAAGTGCTGGACAAAACAATGTTATACTAGATCAGTTAACTAGAATATTGGTCCTATACAAAGAACTAAAACTTTTGGCATTTCCAAAATAAGCACTCATCTATCTAGCATGAAGTTCAGCTAGTCTTTATACTGCTAAAATATAGAACCAAAGTCTCCTTAAAATATTTCCTGTATTTTTTCTTTGCTTGTGTTTTTGGTTCAGGACCTTGTACTTGCCAGGCAGGCGCATATGCTGCTGATCAATCTCCACAGGCCCTCCTACATTTTTAAGCATCCAAAATGGTTGAAAGTTATCCACTGGATGGATGGACTTCCTCAACAGGACAGAAAAATTCTTTGTCACTGTTATGGATTGTGTCTAGTTGTCCCCTCAAAGCCACATGCTGTCATGGGCAGGGACTTCTAGAGTTTGAGATTAACTCATGATCCACTGGGATTATGGGTCTTAGTGCTGCTGGGATTATGGGTATAAGTACTACACCCAGCCTGGGGTGGATAGCCTGCATGCAAATTTAAGGGAGACAGACTTCTCTCTGTTGCTATTGTTGTCGCTACTTCTCCATTCTGCTCTCTTGTTCATTGCCACCACCATGAAAAGATGCTCTCTGCCCTGTGCTGCTCTTCCTTGGAGGCAGCTGAGTAAGGATTGATACATCTGGTAACTGTAAGATAAATAAACCTTTCCTTCCTTCATTTTGGGTGTCGGGTATTTGTGACAGAAGAGTAACTGAGATAGTCACTAAACAGCAAAGCTGGACTGTACTGTCCTCATGGGTGTAGGGCTGTACTAGTCCTCACAGGCAAGAGGATAGACGAAATGTATAATCTTGTATCTGTGATGAAGTATCTAAGAATCAAGTTACCACTGTTAACAAAGTAATCCCAGAGACCTGAAATTAAGGGACCTGAAATATTCTCAGTTATCTGCTACATAAAACAGGTACTTCACAGTTGCCATCTTCCACACTTTTCAAATACATCATAGCTATTACTGTGCACTCAGCAAGTTGCTTCTCTCCTTGTGGCATATATAGCATAGTTAATTTAAAAATCCTCTGGAGATGGCTAACTGGCCAGAGTCATATTCTATATTCCACAAATTCACAATAGTTCAAATAGATAGGGAGAAATGAGTGTGAGATGAAGGTCTCTAGGTATCCCCTACATCTTGTCCAGGAATCTCTGGTATTTCTAGTACAGGAACACCACAGGCTCATGGGTAGAGTACTTGTTTTAGGATCCTCAGCTAATCAAATACTTCTAGAAAAGCTATACAGATGCCTTATGTAACTCAGAATCCAAAGAAAAGGCTCTGGATTCAGAGCCCATAACTTAGTCCATAAATAACAACAAGAGAGCATTTTCTAGTAACTTGATGTAGCTAGCCATTGTTTGAGTTCTACATAGTTCATGGAGGTGGTTGAAATAGTTTTAGAGGCAAAAGATTTAAGAGGGCCCTCTTCAGAACAACAAAAGGCTGGCAATGGTGAAACTGTTGCCCAGTAAAGATAGCCATAGTGATTCTACAAACCACCAAGTTAGCACTCACCCAAATGGAAGCAAAGAGAGGCGCTGATTCCTTAATTCCACTGTTATGGTTTGTGTGTATTTGTCCCCCAAAGTCTCATGCAGTCATTGAGGTGCAGTTCTATAGTTTGTGATTCATTCATGATCCAAAGCTGGGATTATGGGTCTTAGTACTGTGGGGATTATGGGTGTGAGTGTTACACCCATTCTGGGGCAGAGAGCCTGAATGTAACATGTGAGAGACAGAGAGACAGACTTGCTCTGTGCAACTATTGTAGCTGATAGTCCTCTATTTTGTGCTCTGCCACTACCGTGAAAGGTTGTTCTCTACGATGTCCTCTCTGCTTTGGAGCCAGCTAAGTATGTACTGAAACTTCCAGCAACTGTGAGCTAAATAAACCTTTCCTTCCCTAATTTTGAGTGTCATGTATTTGTCCCAGCAACGAGAGAAGAGTAATTGAGACACCCATGTAGCCACACTACTGCAACAATCTGGGGACAGTCCTTGTCTGTTTTGCATGGCAAAATATTGCATAACTTAAAGTATGAGCAGTATTTGCTACTGCTTTAATAAGCAAGAGAATAAATTTTCTAGGCTTAACAATTTATTTCCAATTTGAAATATTTCCTTCTCCAGAGACATAGCACTAAGGTTCTGACATTACACAACTTTACCTTTATTTTTAGGTTAAGTTGTATATAGGAAGGTTTATGGACATTTAGTCATTTAGTACAAAAATGTCTTGACTGGGTCTGCTCAAGATCCAAAAGCCTCAGAGCTGGAAGAGATCTGTTGTTTTTCTGCTTTGAAAGCTATATATACTAATAATTGTAATTATGAAATCTCTGAATAAATGTATTTTTTATTCACTGGTTTGAATATTTGAACAATTAGCTGTATTTGTTTAAATGCACACTAAGTGTCTTTATTTTTGGTGGTTAGATTGATCAAGAAATGCCTAGGGGTGAAGAAAGATTAAAGAAAAGATGAGAAAAAAAGAAAAAAGTAAACAGGAGAAGAAAAAGATTTTAAAACAATTGTATGCACAGGATAAGTGACTAATTAAAGGTGGAAAAAATAATTGCTTACAATTTGTACAAAGCAATCACATCCATGTAGTACTCTGACATGGTACAAAGGTACATAATTACAAACAAGAAAATGGTAACAAAAAGTTGAATCTTAATCAAGAAAAACAAGAAGGGAAAAAAAAAAAAGGAAAGTAGGAAGTCCCATGCCACAAATATGCCAAAATAAATGACACATTCCCAGAGGGGATAACAATACCCCAGACTTGAGAAGGTCTGTATGACCTTGGCTGGCACCTCTACTTCCTGCCTTGTGTAATCACAGAAGGCATCCTGTGTTTGGTGATGATGAGTAGCATTTTGAAGAATATAATTATGAGCTGCAAGTGTTTTCTGTGGAAACAAAATTACCATTCATGCCTGAGACTGCGTAAATATGCCTTCATTTTGGTCAATAGCGATTTGGACTTGAAAAAAAATAGAATCTTCAAGCCTCCTGGTAAATCACAAGTGTTCAAGTAAACTACAGGGATTAGTGTGTGAAAGGAAAGACATTCCCAATCCTCTGCAAAAATGCTCATCAGTAGAAAATGATCTATTTTGAACTGACAAGACCTGGCCCCCACCTCCATGTCAAAACCAGCTCAGAACTTCAAAAGGCCATATTAAAGGAGATTTAAAGCAGACCAAACTTACAACAGTTTTCATTTAACAGATCAGGTATAAAAATAATCACAATTCACAGTACCTTAGAAAGCATTGCAAGCTCACACAAATGAAGGGTGTACAGAGATGGAAGAGGATATAAGCTAAGAGAGAAAAACCACATCAAGGGTGCCCGAGGAAGCTGAAAGCCTTTGAAAGCTTCCAAAGTCTCACCTTCTCTCTTGTACCTTTAATTGTGAGGTGGCAGTAAGTGCCCTGCTGCCACACACTTTGGAGAGGAAAAAAAAGTTATTTTCTTAAGTACTAACAGACTTACTTCTCTTTCAGAAAATCCACTACTCTTTTGAAGTCAGCCAAGCAGTATTCTCTTTTCATTTCCATTAGCACACTGTCAGAGGCAGACTGGATGGGGATGTGCAGGAAAGCATAGACTCGGGGATGGTTGAGGATTTTCGCCATTTCCTTAAAGAAATTGAAGGAGAAAGCATTCATTATTTGAATAAATCAGGGGGTGGTTTCCCTCAGATCAACACTCAAAATTACAAGCAAACAGACATTGCTGAAAACAGTCCCATCATCCAGGCTCTGAATAGCAAGAGGCATCAATAGCAAAATTCTAGGATGATTCTTAGGAATCCCTTTCCTTGGATTCCTCAAAAACAAAGATAAAATCAAGTAGTGCTGAATGAGCAAAAATATCTTCCAGTACATCGAAATAAGCACTGTCCTTCTTCACCTCTAAGTTTTGTTGTTAAATTAGCAGGAAAATCAGCAGTAGTTGAACAAACAATAGAAGCTCATCATCCTGTATGTTTGAGAAGGGAAAGTTTCAAGGTTAAGTCAACACTTTTTTTAAAAAATACTGCAAGAAGAAAGGAATGCTGAGCCCACAGCTCATCTGTTTCTTTTTCTCATTTCAGTTAGTTGCTGGTCACATGTGTTTTTCAGTCTTTAGTATGCAAAAGGCACATGACCAGATAATGAAGCCTGCCAGTTCATCCATACATGGAGAAGCAAAAGGGAGAAAGAATTTATGGTAGAAAGTCAAAAAGAGGAAATTTTAGCAAAAAAAAATGGGGATACATGGTGTTTTAAAATTCCTTTGAGGACACAAAGAGGATACCAAAGAGTGCAAAGGTAAAACTGGGTAACTTAATCATTTCTTCAATCAAGAAGAAAAGTGATCAATTCAGCCTTCCCTGGCATAAGCTGCCAGGTGATGAATCAAAGAGAATAAGGAAAGAAGAGGGAGGAGGGAAAGGAAGGGAGAGAAAGAGAGGGAAGGAGACGGGGACGGGGGAAGAGGGAAAGAACCAACATTGGTGATAAAAATGCCCAAAAGGAGCTACTCTTTAACAACTTAATGTGTCCAGTGACTTTTCATATCTGGTATCTCATTTCATTCTTAAAATTGTATTTTGAGGAATCTCATGGAACCAAAGAACTTGCTAATTTCATACATTTACTTCTTAGTTATTCAAGAGTCAGTCATCTACCTGGATCCACATTGCCTTTTGATTTTCCATTTTCTTTTCACTCACTGTAAGCATTAGCATTTTTTACCAAAGTACACAGAGAAACTAACTCATCAGTCCCCCTCAGTAGCAGCTTAGTTGTTCTTTAAATAAAATCCTTTTCCCTAATAAATTCAGACTACCAAATAAAATTGTTTAATAGCTATCCTTTATGTCTTCTCTTATACTATAGTGGAAATGGAGTTTAGTTTAATAAGTAGTAGAAAAGAGACAGACAAAAGAGAAAACGAGAACAAATCAATTCTAATACTTAAATACACTTTCTGGGTAGGGAATTAAGAAGGTTGTTCAGATCCTTACTCAAGATGTCTTGTATATGAGGCACAATAACCCTTATCACTCTGTACTTGACAGTAAATATGTCTGTCATCAGCTATGATTCTCTGATTTTCAGGGTTTAAGATTCCCAGGAACATTTAACAAAAATAATTGTATTAAGTGGCAGAACTCAGTTTCAAGTGACTTTAAGTATTATTTGCTACAGTGAGAAATGACATCATAACAGATAACACACTTTGCTGCTAGTCTCTATGTGTTGGATTTCTTATATAAAACAGATATAGTAATATTAACCCCTTTATAGACACTGTGGGTCATTGTGAAATAGTTGAAGGTAACCCAGTATATGCTTATGCAGTAAGGACTCAATATGTAACCTACACATACCTGATAGTTCTTTTGCTTAGAAGGTAATTAAGGTTTGTGTTGGTATAATTTCATACAGATTATGGGAAATTACAGTTTATAGAAAAACTTTTCAATAAGCTAGTTCCCTAACTACCATGTGAAGGTGAGACAGCCTGTATTGATTTGTATAACACAGACCTGACAATACTTCCTTAGACTTGGGGCTCCAGGCAGAGCAGTTTGTCTTGTAAACACTCAGGGTGGCTGCCTACTATACACAGAATACTGCAGCAGGGGCAAATGGGGCTTGTAAGTGATGCCAGTACACAAATTAAAATGCTAATAGCAAAAAAATAGGGTAAATGTGGTGGCTTTTTTCTTCTTTGGTTCTCAAAGTAAGACTTCCCATCAGTAATTACCTTTAACTTCATCCTACAGACTTTGCAACTGTATAATGGCAGACACCAGGACACAAAAATAAACATGCCTCCCAATTAAAGCTTATGTTTCTGCCACTAACAGAATCATGCTGTGAAGAAGATTAATGTACCCTAGAGAGACAAAGTTTATATTTTGTGTTTGTTCCTTTTTCTATTCACTTTTTCACTCAGCACCCTTGGTTAACAACAACCTTCACTCTTTGCACTTTACCAAAATTTCTTCTGCTATGATTCCTCAGCGATCTGTCCCTGCTGGTGCTGCAGTGTTTCTTGGCTCTGCCTGGCACTGTGACAATGAATCTCCAAGACTAAAAGCTCTGCAGGGGTGGAAATTACATTTTACACCTGTCTCTCAAGCTCCACAATGGCTGTCATGCTAAGTTACTAGCAAATATTTAAGTATAGATACAGGTCACAACCATTGCAATATACAAAGATACCTAAATATATTTATTTCTTTGGATTTATAAAATTTTATTTCTAATTGACATAAAACTGCACATAATAGTGAGATAGAGTGTGCTTGTATGTATGTTCTTTGAATAATAACAAAAATCAAAGTCAAATATATTTACTTTTTTATAGGAAAATAAATTTGGAATTAGTAATAGTCTAAGGCAGGCAAACATATATATTCAGGCAGGTAAAAAAGCAATATAAACAGCTAGGAATGGTGGCACACACACGTAATTCCAGAACTCCAGGAGACTGAAGCAGGAAGATCACAAATATAAGCCTTGCCTGGACAACTGAGATCATGCCGTATAAAAAGCCTGGAGATGTAGCTCAATGCCACCAAATACTATATAAAGATATATATGTTATGTGAGCAAAAATTATGTAAATGCACACAAAAGTAAAAGTCAAGGCACTTTAAAGGTAGCCTCAATGTGTGCTGCATGTCTAAAGGTATGCCAGAGCTTCAGACTGCAGCACAAAGCAGTCCCTGATGGAGGACATCTGTAAACGAGTGGGGGCCAGGTTCACCAACAGCAGAGGAACACTTGGTTCTAAGTTAGACTGCAGCCAAGAGCAGGGTTTTCTGAGCAGAAGGCAGGTACGTTTGGGTCTGCATGGTGCATGGTGCATGAGTGTTGGAGGTATCTGGGTGACAACAGTTATCTACTTTAATATAAAGCCCTTTATAATTTAAACTTGATGTACCAAGGCTACTTAAAATACAAATGTCATGGGCTGGGAGATAGTTCAGCAGTCTAAAGTGTCTGCCTGGTTAGCAGAAGGACTGGGGTTTGATCCCCAGTACCATATGCTGTGCTGGTCCCAGGTGCTGAACTGGCCACCCAATCCAGGTGTGATGGGGCATGTGCTAGGGAGGCTGAGACAGGAGGATCACTATGAGTTCAAGCTGTGTAGCAAGACCCTGTACCAAATACATTTTTTTTAAAAAAAGGCAATTTAACGGGTAGAAACTGGAGAATGGCTAATGAAACAAAAAACAAAAACAAGTGTTTCTAATGCACACTACTGCATAGTGTTTCTCTTGTTAGAAAGTAATAACATCATTTTGTTGGTTTTTATTCTGAACTTTAAATATAAAAGAAAAACAAAGAGGGGGGCTGGGGAGATGGTTAAGTAGAATAAGCACTTGCCTGGCAAGTGCAAGGGTCTGAGTTCAATCCTGGTTCTACCAAAAAAAAAAAAAAAAAAAGAAAGAAAAAAAGAAAAGAAAACAAAAATAAAAAGAAAGAGAATTGAATAAAATCAAGCTTAATATTAAAAAGCAATCCTATGTAAGGCAAAAAATTGTAAATAATTGCTAGGTTTCATTTTTGCTGCACTGTTGTCATCAAATGAATCATCAAAGTCTATTTGGTTTTACATAAATATACTACTAGCTTAAGAAAATCTCTCAGTATGTGAGAGCATATAAAATATGTTAAAGTATATTCGGATTCATTTGCGCTCCCATTAATAGTTATTCATCAGAAATTTCTCTTAGACTAAATAGCTTTTTATGAAGTACATTATTTTTAAAATGATAACTTTATGCAATGCAATGTTGTTTTCTGCTATCTTCAGTTAAGGGAAAAGTGAAAAAAATACTTCAAAGAAAAATGAGAGAGAAAATAAACCATATTCCTTGGAAACAACTTAAAAAGAGCTTAAGATGTAATTCATATATTATACAATTTGTCCTTTCAAAATAATCAAATAACCTTTGCTAGCATATTAATAGAGTTGTACAACTACCAACATGATCTAAATTTAGAGTATTTTCACTCTCCCCAAGACAAATTCTGTACTACTTTCTACCTCTGTAAATATCATTGCTTTGGAAATTTCATATAAACTTAATCATACACTGTTAAGTCCTTTTTTTTTTTCTTATTTTTTTGAGATGGGGTCTAGATATGCAGTTCAGGCTGGCCTCGAGCTCACTTTGTAGCCCAGGCTGGTCTCAAACTTGCAATGATCCTCCTGTCTCAGCCTCCCAAGTGCTGGGATTACAGGTGTGCATGGCCACTACTCCTGGCTCATTATGTAGTCTTTTGTGACTGGTTCATTCACTATGTTCATGAATCAGCTATGTTGTGGCATGCAATAGCATTCATTTAAATTAAATCATAAAACAGGAGGATTTGGAATTTATTAAATTCATTATTTCATGCAAAACAATTTGTTCCAAATGTTAGTTTGACTCAAGTGGTAAAGCATGTTTCACCCATACATGTGGATTTGACACAAACATTATAATGGCATAAATTTACTAGAAATTAGATAACATTGTAATAGAGATAAAAGATGGACAAATGGTATGGAAATTCCTTTAAAGCTGGTTCTACTGAAGAATGAGAGATACAAATATTATGTGAGTTTTTAATTCCTGGTCTACACTCAATACTAATTCCCTACTCATGCATCTCCCAACCTCTTGCACTCACCGCTCTATTTTTTGTCTCCAGCACCATGACTACTTACCAGGAGGTTCCAATGACTATCCCTGCTTTGGCAGTGTTACTGCAGCTTTTGTATCTTTTTTTTGGCAGGCAGTTGGTAGCTCTACTTTCAAAGTCAAGTCATACTATATAGCCCTGTACTCACATTGATTTCCCTGTCCTACAAGTGTACCATTTTCATGCTCCATGAGTACATCTTATCTTTATTTCTCCATTTCTTTGTTCAGGGTTTAGCATCTCAATACTTCAATTACAATTCAATGTATAAATGAGTACATGGCACAACTGATTACTCTGCATGGCTATTTTCAGTAAGTGCTACAGACTTTTAGAGAACAGCCAAAAGAACACTGCCTGAGTTCTAGCAGATGTCATTTCTAGAGTCACCTTCAAGCCCTGGAAAGTCATATAAGCAAGATAAAATAAGGCCAGAAACATATTTTACCCATTCATTATAATCATTATAACAGCTATTAAGTGCATCATGAATACTTACATTTTCTCTCAGCAATTTAATAAAAATCACCATTAATAGCATAAGAAAATGAATAAGGGAGCACAAGAAGTGGACATTTCCAGTCTTTGTGTCCCAAATGGGAAGGACTGGATATTGTGAACAGGTTCTAATTTATGTTTGATCTATAATTTAACCATAACAGAAAATTAAATTTTTATTTTCACAGTGCTAAAAGAGCCTGGCACGAAATGTCTGCTTTAATTAGTCTTCACAGAAACGTAAGAGGACTCTAGTGCTCCTTTACCACCACCCTTCATCTCAGTGTCAGTCAAGAGATCAGACTTTACATTGTGAAGATAAAAATACACATCTCAATGCTAATGTCAAAATGCTAAAAGTTATAATTACACACATACACACATTTATTTTCAACTGATTCTATCAGCACTTTATTTTTAAGTTATTTTTCTACTTTGTCAAGGCCAAACATTCAAAAGAGTTCTTATATTCTGATAATGGTGGTTGTACCAATCTATACCTATGTTAAAATTCATTAAACTTAAATAGTGAAAAGTTCATTTTACCAAATTACTTTTAAAACAACAAAGAGCAAAACTACTAGTAAAAACTGAGCCAAACATTACACGTAATATGAATAGGGGCACTTTAGTTAAACAAAAAAGTATAATCTACCTGTAATTGCTTTTTTCATTAAAAAAGATGGAAGCTACTAAAAATAAAAAAGACAAATGAATAAATGGCCAATTTAATGGGGGAAAGGACAGCTCAGTTAAATTAACCATTCACTGAAAATATTCTATTCACTTTTCTTAAACATGATATAAATATTTACTCTTCCCCAACTGCAGATGTTAAAGATTTTTAAATATTTGCATCATTAATTTATGCTCAACTTATCCAAATTTAAGTTCATCTTGGGGGTTTCATCACCTATGTGGTGCGGTATGCACTGCGGCGGGAAGAATGGTCTGGTGGTGTACCTGCTCCGTTACATGCTGTCAATCTGTAAAATGACACAGATAAGCAAGATGACTTACTAAGTATCTTTACTACACTGTCCTTCTAGAATTAGAGAAGTAAAGCACACAGCAACAATGTCTGCATTTTAGAACCATGCACTCACGGAACTGCCTTGTACGACAGTGGAGCATTTTCTTGGTCAGGCACTCCTTTCAACAGCTTAAATTATCTCATGACACAGGAATAGCACTGAATAGGTCTTATTTCTGAGCTGAATGCATTCTCCCTGAAGGAGTTATAAACCTCTGGCTAAGCATATCAGCTATGGAACTTTCCATGGTGAATGAAATAAGGACAGAAATGGCATGGAGATTATTTAAAGCCAGTTGTTTTCCATGTTCTATGTTCCCCCTTCTTTTTCCAATCTAAATTCTGAATAGGGAAAAACTTGTACAGTGACATTCTACAATGGATGCATAGAAGTTACTTTTTTGTTATACTAAGCCACTGAGAATTTTAGAGTCATTCATTATACATCATTTTTTACTGCCTCTGATAACTAAGTGTCAATTTTATTGGGCTAAAGAATGCCCAGTTAACTTGTGAAATGTTATTTCTGTGTGTGCAGCAACCCCAAAGTAATTAGTACTCAAATCAGCAGACAGAATAAAAGATGATCTGCCCTCATCAACGTGGGTGAGCATAACCTAATCCACCGGGGACACAAACAGAACATAAGAGCACAGTAAGAGGAAATTCTCTCTCTCTTCTCCTGAGCTGACTCTTCAAACTTACTTCTCCTGCCTTCCAAAGCAGAAGCTCCCTGCTCTCTAGGTGCTTAGACTCCTAGACTTATACCAACAGACACCCTGGTTCTCATATTTTTAGACTCAAAGTCAGTCACACCACTGTTGTGGAAAACAAGATACCAGAAGTTTTCAGAGGGCTCTAAAGAACAAAGTATACACTCCCATAGAGGTAGTGCCCAGGAGACTGTGTCAGGAAGGTTTTTATAGAGGTGTTTTGTTTTTTGGTTTGGTTTTTGTTTGTTTGTTTTGGGGGGGTGGTACTCAAACAAAGACAGTTAATCAAAAACCACAGGTTTATAACTTTCTGGTCCACCTCAGTCAGGGAGGGAATCTAACCTAAGACAAAGGAGGTGGGGATAGTACAGCACACCTCTGAATGCCACAAGTTGGGAAGTGAAGCCTCAGTATGGGAGTGAGAGGGGGCAAGGGACAAGAAGGGTGAACCCCATTAGGATGTCAAAATGTGGCCAGGATGGGGAGAGGGAACAGAGAGTGTGTTCCACTGAGGGCAGAAAGTACTATGATTTAAAATAGATCAATTTATTAGCGCTGGCCAAATAGCTCAGTGGATTAAAGCATCTGTAAGCAGGCGCAGGGGACGGGTTCGATCCCCAGGCTCTGCCCCCTGGGCACACTGAGATAGCAATTGAGACTGGGTGTGGTAGTGGTGTGCCTGTAATCCCAGCTCTTGGGAGGCTTTAAACAGGTGGATCACTTTGAGTCTGATCTAGTAGTGAGACCCTAAACACCCTGTAGACCCTTCCCTAAAATACTAAAGAATAAATATTAAAAGATACTGAGACTTTGTGCAAAATTCTGATGGATGTCTCCCAGATCACCTTTGAATGTATAATATACTCTTCAATTTCCGATTTAATGTGTAACTACTTAATCATGGGTACCACCTTGATTAGCTTGAAAAACACATAGGAAATTAGTACAGCACACTTCTGAATGCCTATGTGAAGGTGTTTCCAGAGACAACCGGAAGGTAGGTCAGCAAGCTGAGGGGGAGACACGTCTCACTGCAGATGGCACCACCCAACGGGGTGAGCGCCCAGACAGAGCAAGGCAGAAAAGAGGCCGCCCACTAGCAGAGGCTCTCCCTCCTTCTCCTTCCTGGAGGCCACGTGACAAGCATACTGCCTTTGCCAGCCCTTCTGCCATGATGCTCTGTTTTGCTTCAAGTAAGAACAATGGAGGCAGCTAACTGTGGACTCCAACTCTGAACCCATAAGCTCAAATAAATCTTTTTCCCTTTAAGTTGTTTTTCTCAAGTATTTTGTCATAGAGATAAAATTAACAAAAATATTTTTAGGACATATATAATCAGTTTTTAAATGAAAGACTGTGAAGTTCATAAAAAAAAATCTAGTGACTCCCTCATTTCAATTTTTTGATGTCTGGTGTGACTTAGCTTTAAAAGCACATTTGGAAGAATAAGTGTAATTGGGAGTCAATTAATGGTTATCACCTAGTTTTTTATTGAATATGCCAATTGCTGCACATTTGCTAAAACCATTCTAAAGAAAACTGTTCATTTGATAGCTGCGCTTATAGAATCTTATGAAGTTAAACCTGTTATATGCCTTTTGTAAAAAGACGTTTAAAATAATTAGTTCATATCACTGTTCTTTAAAAATGATTTTCTCCATTATAAAATATATATTTATTTTCAAAATTTTGTAAAAAAGAAAAATAGAATAGGAAAAACTAATTGCTGCCTAAAACTATTTTAGAAACATTCATTATTTTTAGTATATCACCTTGAAACAATCAATTTACAAATTATATCTGATACTATCTATTGGGTTTGGGAAAAGGGAAATCATTTTCAAAGACCAACATTTTTTGACAATATATCATTAGGACTGAGCTCTTTTTCTTCAAAAATGAAGGAAGTAAACCCTTCTAAGCAGTGCCTAAATCACCCAGGCACTTATTCTCTGGGGGCTCATAAAGCTTTCATATTAGCATAACAGGAGAGAGAAATTTGAATATGAAAACAACAAACAATGGAAAATCAGATCAGCAAAAATGCTTAGAATTATTCCTGTAGAAGTTATTAACATTAGAGCAATGTTGTCTCTGGAGCTACGATGGGAAAAAGAGAAATACATACAAAAGCAAAGAAACTTCTTTGCTGGAAAAGAATATAAAAATGAAAATGAAAATTAAAGGGGGAAAAAGATGGATAGGCATCTCTCTTCCTACTCCTAAATTTATTACAATGTAGTATGTCTTAAAATCAGGGACCATGAGAAATCATTAACTGGAATGATTACAGAGGAACAGAGACAGCTCTCCAGTCCTTTGCAATTTACACTACTACAGTCTTAGTGATGCTGGAGCCCAAAGAAAGATGTCTTGATATGCAGAGTGCCTTTAATTAAAGAGAAAGGAAAGACAGGCTTTCAGCTGCCTGAGAGGTCTGGTCCGGAAGTTGCTCTTGTTACTCCCATAACCAACCCATAAGGTGGGACTCTCCCTAAGGTTTCTATAATTAACCTAAGGAACTTATCCAAAAGAAATGTGGAGGCAGACAGGGTTGAACAGGGGAGTAAGAGAGGAGGGATTCTGTTATAGTTTGTCTCTAGGTGTCCCCTCCCAAGCCTCATGCAGTCATGGGGCAGACTTCTAGTTTGTGATTAACTCATGATCCACTGGGATTATGGGTTTTAGTACTGCTGGGACTATGGGTGTGAGTACTACACTCAGCCTGGAGCATAAAGCCTGAATGCCATGTAAGAGAGACAGACTTCCTTTCTGTAGCCATGCCACTGCTGCTCCTCCCATTTGCTCACTTGCTCTTTGCCATCATCATGTAAGGATGCTCTCTGCCCTCCCTGTGCCACTCTGCCTTAGAACCAGTCAAGTATAGACTGAAACATCCAGTAACTGTGAGCTAAATAAACCTTTCCTTCCTTCATTTTGGGTGTCTCATATTTAGCCCAGCAACGAGAGAAAAGTAACTGAGACAGATTCTCAGGTCTTAATCTATGACTTATTACCCAATGAAAGGAAGACACAGGTGTTTCCTTCTTTCCTGTCGCCAATGGATGGAATGTACCCCAATCCTCACTTTTATCCCATGGAGCAGATGAGCTGCAACAGTGATGCAGCAGACACAATGCGTCCAAGGAAGAGAACAACCAAAGATAGTACCTTCTTACACAAGGGAGAAAACCCTTAAAATACGAATAGGGACGAGGTTTTGGTAAAATTCCATACTCTTAACCAAAGAGAAAATTTTACTACCCTCACCCACCTGGCAACCTCCTAAAACCTAACCCTGTTGCTGAAGGGCAGCCTGGTTATTCGGTCCCTGCTGTCTCCCACCACTTCTTTTTATTATGCCTCCATTAAAGTTTCTACCTGTAAGTTTCTGCTCTTTCCTCAATTTCAATTTATGATGTGAGCCAGAGGTTCCCTTTATCTCTCTGGCCCTATTATTGTTATCTCTTTTTCTTGTGCTGGGTCTCACCAACTTGCCTAGACTGAGCGTAAAGTTATAATCCTCTTGCCTCAACCTTCCAGGGTGGTAGGATTATAGGAGTGTACCACTGTGCCTGCCTAATAATTCTTAAGAAATATCACAAACTAATTTCCCTGAAAATGTTAACAAAAATCATTTCTGGGAATAGGGGAGAAAAGAAACATTGTACTTTCTCTAATGCAAGACATAAACTACAGATGCTCCTGGACTTACAATGGGTTTGTGTGATAAATCCATCAGAGTAAGTAAAAACTACATTCACTGCACCTAACCTATCAAACATCACAGCTTAGCAACACAGTATATTGTAGTGAGTGTGTTTACCTTGTGCCTGAGTGGCTGACAGGGAGCTGGGCTGCTGCCTAATATCCCAGATCACCACACCAGAGATTACCAAGCTGTGGAAGAATCAAAATCCAAAGTATGGTTTCTACTGAGCATACAGTGCTTTTGCACCATTGTAGAATTGAAAAATTGTAAATGAATATATCTGAAGTTAAATATTGTCTATATGTCTAGACGTTATGTATAGAATATACTATTATATCAAAGAGAGCTCTAATTTTGGCAATTTGCAACACTTTCCTTAATTCGCTAATGAAATAAATGGGTGAAAAATGTCACAAAGAAAAGATAATTATTCAGCCCACAACGTTGCAGGTACAAGGGCCTGCAGCTGGTGATGGTCTTCTTACTGGCAGATCCCAAGGTGACACAGAACATCACATAGCAAGAGACAGGGCACATGCATGTGTGTTGATCCTCTAGACTCTCTTTTTATATCACTGAGGCCTGATTACTTGACTTTGTCCTAGTCATCTTCCAAACACCCTGCCTCATACACTATGGTTTATATTGTCTTACTGTCTCATCATGGATTATATCTTAACCCTAAACATTTGGAGCCATAATCTCAAGCCATATCCAAACCACAATATTTGGATATATGATATTTACAAACACATGTTCAAACGACTCAGACGCTTAAACCAAATCCAGTAGCTTCTATCACATTAATTGAAACCTGGTGACAATAAATTGAAGGGGTCTTTGTAGTCTTTTGCTATGACCAATATAGATTTTCATTGATTAATAAAGAAGCATATACTATCTTTTATAAGAAAACAAAGATGTCTATTTTCCCAGTTTCTACTATGATTGTTTTCATTTGATAAAATTGCCTTTACTTGTTAGCTTTTCAACTAGAGAGAAAATGAAAGCATTTACACTTACTACATGGAGTAAGAAATTCTATCCTGCTGTTTCCTAAACACTTAGGGCTCCTAATATATGCAAGGAGAGTTCCTCTAACTTGTAAGGAACAAACAGGAAAAAGTCTCACATGATTAGCCAGATTTACTATTTTTAAGATTCAGGCTTTTCAAACAATGCTTGACTATTGTCTCAGTTATTTTTCTCTTGTTGCTGGAACAAAATACCCAATACCCAAAATTAAGGAAGGAAAGGTTTGTAGGCTCACAGTATGTGGAGGCTTAAGTCCATACTCTGCTGGATCTAAGGCAGAGTGGCACCTGGCAGAGGGTAGCAGTTCATGCAGCAGAAGACAGGAAACAGCAAGAGCCAAAGGGAGGAGAAGCAGCAGCAATGGCAACAGAGAGCAAGTCTGTCTCCCTCATCTTGCATTTAGCCTAACTGCCCCAGGTTGAGTATAGTACTCATATCCATAATCCCAGCCTTGGATCATGAATTCTAGTACCATGTCCCAATGACTACATGAGGCTTTGGGGAGACATATACACAGAAATCATAAAAATTATTTTTATTCAAATGGAAATTAAAATTCTATATAATTAAAATAGATTCTTCAGAATAGGAGGGAGGTAAGATTTGTATTTGCCTCCTTTCTTCCAAAATCTGTGGATTCTACACCACATAAAGGGTAAAAAAAATTTATTTACCCTTTTGGCAAGGGTCTAGTTCATTGTAACAAAAATAATTGTTTGACACATAAATATTTTGGCATATTAGATTTTGACATTTTATAAGGTGAAATTATTGGGGTTTTTTTTCTCTCTCTCTTTCTCTTTCTCCTCCTTTTTTTTTCTTGAGACAGTCTCACTATGTAGTCCAGGCTAGCTTCAAATACAGTGAACACCTACCTCAGCTTTCTGAGTGCTAAGATTAGGGTCATTTGTCACTAGGCCAGCTCAGGTTAAAGTATGTTTTAAAACAGGGGATACAGCTGGGTTTGCAATGCTGTCTCCAGAGTGTGTCCAATGACCAAATCTTTCCAATGATCAAACATAAGTATCCATAATTAATACAATGTATTTATACATCTAAAGAATTTGGCAAACATGGGTCTAAATAAGAATGATTAAAAAGATGTACTGTGTTATACGCTAAGAATTTTCCATGTTAAATAAGAAAAAAACTAATTTCCAAGTGAAGAGCTTTGAGTTTCCAATATTTCGAAATTAGCTAGAGATTAAGAATTCAAAAGACAGAACAAAACACAACTATGTTAGAGATAAGTCTACAGAATATGTACTATGCTGATGGCAAGCAGGATGAGAGTGGTAACTGCCAGACAGGTCTGTGTTCACAAGATAGCTTCAGCCCCTCTCCAAAGGTCCCTAAACCATGTCCTCACAGTTCACCAGGGAAAATCTCAGACTGTCTAGAAAGAGCTGCCGCTGAAGATCAGCTGTTAAGAAGTATGAGAAAGCCTCCAGATGAAGAAATGCACACCATGTCCAAAGGCTTACATTGAGTGAATTAACACTTTAAAACCTCAACTGAGTGAAATGAACAAAAGGAAATGCAACCCCTTAGAAGTACAACTGATGACACATTGAAAACTGCTCTAAAAATACATTTATTTTGGGACATTCCTATCTGGATATTTGATTTTAGTTTCTCCTGAGTAAGCTACTGAATTACTTCTCACAGTCACTGACCACATATAAGAAGTTACTCCTTGTCAGAACACTGAAGCCTCTTGTCAATTACTCAGGTTTAAAATCTCTGAATTTCTCACACCACACCTATACCCTGTCAGCTTGGCTGTGGGTATTCAGAGGCTCCCTAATCCTCAGCGGTCTCTGATACTTAGTCCTACCTAATCCCTGGGAAAAAGGGTGCATCCCCTAGGAAACACAGTTCCTTCTTCAAAACACAGTGTGCACTTGGGTCCTCAGCTAAGGAAGACAAAGTAGCAGGGGAGACTCAAATAATTTACCATTTATGCTGACTTGTACACTAACCCTAGTAGTAGTTTCCTGACAATTAGGTCCAAAAGAAAAGGGTTTTTGTTTGGTTGGTTGGGCTTTTTTTAACAGCTAAACCTTCTGTTACAATCGTTTAATTTTAACTAATACATGTATTTTGGTGTAGAAGATGGTAATCATTATAGAGAAGATATTTAAGCTTAAAGTATGTTAGATAGACTTCTATGAAAGAATGGAAATTTGTTCCTCAGGAAAAAAAAGGGGGATGTAAAATTTCTAGTTTATGTTTTATGAAATACATTTAAAAAATGATATAATCATTATACATTGAAATTCTATAATTAAAATATGCTAGACAGTCAATCTTTTGCAGCTATGTAAATTTACATTAAAAATTCAGTGTTAATTAAAAAATATAAGAGAATACATACCATTTAAAAATTATCTGGGGGTAATACCCTAACAGAAGTGCCAATACCTTACCGGTCCACAAACAAAGTGTACACGCCTCAGCCTGGACTCTCTCAGGACGCAGGGCATCCCCCCACCCACTACTGTGTTTCAGCACACTGCTCCTGTTTGCTCTTCAACAACAAACCCTCTCCCCAGGAAATGGGTCTCCACACGTACATCTACTGCTTTTCCGAATATGTTTTCTTCGATGACTTTTCCCCCTTGTTGGTAAATAGCCTAAAAGGCAGCTGTTCCTCCAAGGTCGGCAGCCCAGAAATCCCGTGCATATATCAATACCCAACACCTTGTATTTTTTCCCAATGCCTTTGAGGCATTGGGAAAATGCTTCTCTATATCCTTTCTAAGCAGTTACCACATTCTATAGTATTGTTTAGCACCCCTCTCCCAATAATTCCCTATCAGCCACCTAAAAACAAGTCTGGTAACTTTTTAATGAATTCAGCTGGTGAACATGGACAGAATTTTACCAAGAGTCAATGTGCTCAAGTGAAACAAGCTAAAAATTGAAAACTCACAGACATATTTTCTTTTTTTGAGACAGGGTCTCTGTGTAGTTGAGGCTGGCCCTGAGTATACTATGTAGCCCAGACTGGCCTCAAACTCACAGCAATCCTCCTGCCTCTGCACACCTGGCCACTACTTTCATTTTGACCTCTTCAAAGACTTAGACTTAGCACATGTGTCACTAGGTAAACTTCAACTTTAGATAATTTATACTTCAATTTCTGCTTTGGAGCAGGGTGAAGGTGGGAATGTGGTGAACTCAAGGCTTTCACACTGGGCTACAACCTCAGGTATCTGTTTTATGAGAGAGGGTCTCATTAAGTCACTGAGATGACTAGGCTAGGTTTGATTCTGTGATCCTCCTGCCTTAGCCTCCCAGATCGCTGGGATTACAGGCATGTGCCACCATGTTTAGCAAATTTCTACATTTTAAATTTAAGATTTTTTTTTTTCGGGGGGTGGGGAGTACCAGGGATCAGACTCAGAACCTTGTACTTGCCAGCCAGGTGCTTAAGCCACTGAGCTATCTCCCTGGCCCTATACCCTTCTTCTGATATAAGAAAAAGTCTTAATAAACATTTGACCAAAAGTAATTTGTTATCATTTCAAAGTATGAAAAACTAGTGTTGAATACTTCTCACTTACAGGAGCCTAAAAATAAAATCCTTAAGGTAAACAAGATGTAAGCTGATCAGTTAACAAGGCAAATCAGTTGAAGAATAGAGGACAATACTCAAATATTTTACCAGTACCTTAAATTTTCTGTCCAAAATAGACTTTCCAAATAAATAAGAACTCTACATCCCTTAAAAAGACAAAAACCACATGTATTAGTCACTTTATTATTTATGTCTCTAAAAGTAATTTTAAAGACATAAATCAATTCATTTTTTCACTCAACATAAATTAAACTGTACAACATGAGAAACATTTACAATTCATTTTATAATATCTACATGTCTAACACCTCTTTCCTGTTTATCTAGTCACAAAGTATTTTGTATTACCAGATATGGTCATGCATCTCACAATAAGGAAAAGTTTAAGACCAACTCCTATATAGTGTTATCTGGATGTAATAAAGGAGTCACATTGTCAAATAGCAAGACTGTGACAACAAACATCTATCTACCTATAATCATAACAGAAAGAGCTGCTGGTTCTCTTTCCTATGCTGTAGATCTACCAATAATTTAAGAAAAACACTCTCAACATGTGAGGCTCTGAATCAGCATAGGCTCTGAAGAGCCACATGGTGGACATAAAGCTGACTTTACAAAACCCAACCTAAAGCTGAATCCTTGCAATGTTACAGTGGAATGTCCTTTAGGATTCCAATTACATAACTGCTGAGTGGCCACTGGTATAGTTTTTAGTATTTTATTTTCAAAACCTTCCATTTTGGTTTAGTAAACTTTGTATCAATTCAGTAGTCTAAAATTTTAGATTTATCTCCATGACTTTTTTGTAACTACATATTTGCCTTGAGTCAGCCAAATTTAATGAATTGGTTAATTACATAATTATAAGTATTCTTTAAAATCACAGAATGAGGAAACAGGGCAGCATTTAACAGACCATACAAATTACATGCCCTTTCCATTAATTCTACTTCCAGACAAATAAATGGCTGTCTAAGGGGGTTTACAACTCACTTGAACTCACACATTTAGAGAGTACTAAATTTTGAGTCAGATCTATGGATTCTATTATTTTATTATAAATTTAACTGAACTGTACCAAAGTGTATTCTAGTACAATAATTCACTTACTCAATTGGCCATCATTTATACAAGATAAAAACTATCTTGCAAATTATTTCATTTTCTTGAATAGGCATCATAGTCAAGAATATTCAGCTTAAGGCTGGCCTCAAACTTGTAATTTTCTTGCCTCAGCATCTTGAGTGCAGGGATTAGAGGTACATGCTACGGTGCCATGACTGAAAATATTTCTCTGAAGTTTTTTTGTTTTTTTGGTGGTACTGGGGATTGAACTCAGGACCTTGTGCTTGCCATATAAGTGCTTATTCTACTGAGCTATCTCCCTGGCTGAACTTTTCATAGTTGTTGCTCATCAACCTAAGAACTATGTTGCTTAGGAACACATAACTTGCAAAGCGCAACTGCATGTAGGCAGCAAACTTATATATAACCTATATTAATAAAATATGAATCAATATAAAATACATATAACAAAATGTTACTAAAAATTAAGGCACATTAAAATTTGTATTTACTTTCATGGTAGTAAAACAATATAGTACAGATTTCAAAATGACTCTATTTTTGAAATTGAATATGCCCCAGATAACAGATTTTCTAGCACCTTGTTACAAAATCTATAGTTTGTTGGTATTGATCTCAAGTTTCATATCTTTTTAACTTAGTAAAAGAACAGCAGAAGCAAACACGCTCTTTCTGGATAGCCAGCGCCTCATTGACTGATGCGTACAGCTTTGCAGAAGACTATGCAGAGGATGGGACATGGCTGAGCGAAGCGGATGCCACCTCACAAGAAAATACTGCGTTTTTATGAAACACATTCACAGCAGCTTCGACAATATGAGCCACTGTGATTGTGACCTTGAATCACTTCCAGAATAGGAGTAACAAAATATTTGACATACTTTTAATAAAAAAGTATTGATTTAAAAAGGTAACAAAGCAAATAATTGGCAAGGCAAAATTTAGTCCTACCTACCCATGTTGTTTCTGTGTAGCTCCCAGAGCCATGACTAACGAAATACACATTTTCATCTGTAAATCTCTGTGCTTTCTGTGATGGAGACTCAAGTAATAGTGATCTTTTGCTGTCAATAACCTACTAATGACACGAGTTCCTCCTCAAAAGCTTTACTAAGGCAGATGGCATCATAAGTGATTGATGGTACCTTTGACACTAAACACAAAAATTAAGCAGGAAATTGATTTAACCTCACACATGAATGGCCTGGCAGATAAAGAGGCAACCCATTTCCAGACTTAATGTTTACTGACAACAGTGGGAATCGTGGGGCAAAAGATTCTGAAAAACCAAATCCTCTATAAACAATGAGGGCAGTGCCAAAAATTGCCAGAATCAACTTTCACAGAACTCTGGAAATTAACTAACGGTTTACAGCAATTTGGGGAATTTGGATTCAAGAAAAACAAATGAATCACAGTAAGAACAGTGAACTACGTGGAGTTTTTGACCTACTCTCTTCTTATGGCCCACTCCTGAGTTCCATAGTATCCCTGAAAACCAACATCCTTCAATCATGGTAAAACCAACAGCCTGCCAACCACAGGAGTGGTTGGACAGAGATGAGCCTCCTTCAAAGTCCCATTTCCAGAAAACTCTCATTATGTGACCTGTCTGGGTGTTCACAGAAGACTCCAAGGCATAGCTTGCTTATTTAACATGACCTGGCACTCATTCAGTAAGAAAAGCCTTTTGCTTAGGGGCATTTGTCAAAAATAATCAGTTGCAATTTTTTATCATCACAGCTGCCTGAGGCAATGAATAACAGTTGGGTCAAACAACAAGCAAATCAAAAAGCTTAAAAGAAAAAATAGGGAATGTAATATTCATAGGGGACTTTGAAATACATTAATATAATCCTGGGACTCCGGAAGGCCCTGTCCATGCACAGGCCTTGTGTGTGTTCAGATTGTGCATACACTTAGTCAAAGCCTCAGAAGGTGCTCAGCTTTCACCTTCAGCCAGTTCTGAGACTACAGTAGTAGGACAGGAAGCCAAAGGCAAAGCTATAAACTCCTGACTGTACCTTGAAGGTGAGCATTAACATGCACACAGGGCCACCCTAGAACACTGGAAGGTTCATTAGTTTTAGACTTTAAAGGAGACCCTCTGCTCATTACTAGCTGACCACTAACCTAACTGGGTGGATACATGACAAGGAGAATAGACTTCACCAAATTAGTTCAAAAAAATAAAACAAAACAACTCCCCCAAAATAAAACAATTAAAATAACCAATATCAAGGAAAGTATCCATTTTCAGAACTGGTATTTTATATTATTTTCAATATATAGTTTTCTTTTCTTTTTTCAAGACAACTACTCACTATGTAATTCAGCTAACTTTGAACTCATTTTGCAATCTAGTTATAGTCTAGGCTGGCCTTGAGTGCTGGGATTGCAGGCATCCACCACCATGTGAGGCTTCAACATGTAATTTTTAATAATAATTTTAAAGAGCCCTATAAAACATTCAACAAACAAATGAACACACCAACAACAAATCCCTTTAAATATGAAACAAATGGGAAAACACTATTAAGATCATTCCTCATAAAGGCAAGAAATAAAATTTACTGGACAAATACTTTAAATTAATACTTTAAATAGTGTCACTAAATGAACAATATCAATAATGATACAGAAATTATAGATAGGAAACATAAAATTTTGTGAGAAATGTACAGGAACTAACCAAAATTCACTTTGGCTCAGCAAATGTGAATAGGGAGAAAGGAGAATCAGTAAACTTGAAGATAGGTCAACTGAGATTACTTGACTTGTAGACTACACCTCCGTCCAAATAAATACATGTACACATATACACCCTTAGAAATGTGTGGAATTTCAATTCAGCCATATCAACCTATAAAATCAAGCACATTGATATATATACACATAATCAATGTTACAGAATGAGAATAATATTTGAACAAATAATGGCCCAAGCTTCTCTAATTTGATCAAAAACAATCCACTCACTTGGAAGCCTTACAAACTCCAAGTAGGACAAATTCAACGGCACTACACCTACATGCATCTTTGTCAAACTGTTCAAAGTCAAAAAACAATACTGATAGCTCCATGAGAGAGGCACTGTCATAGACAAAGCTTATTAATAAGATAAGCAGTGGATTAAAAAAACACAAGGCCAGAAGTCAGTGAGATGACATAAAAATGATAAGAAGAAAACACTATCAACCAAGAATTCTACATCCATAGAAGCTATTCCTCAAAAACAAAGAAGAAATTAAGACAATGCCAGACAGAAACAGAGATCCTATTACTAGCACACCTGCTTGGCAAGTGGTAAAATAGGAGCCAAGAAAGAAACTTCAACCTACATAAAGAAGTAAAGACTGACCACAGTTAACTACATAAGTAAATTTAAAGACAATATAAATATGGCTTTTGTTTGTAACTCTTGCTTATAAAAATCATATCTGATTAAAAGGGCAATAGCACAGAACACTATTTATTAATCATAAATACATGTAGCTAGGCATACCTTGTACAAGGATGTAATGTTTACAACAAAAAACAGCACAAAGAAGCAGGCAGGGAAGAGAATTGCACAGGAGCAAAGATTTTATATACGATTATAACTAAGGTGATATCAACCCGAGCAGGACTGTTATAAATTAAAATGTTAATTGTAATCTCTAAGATAATTACTTTTGTATAAAAAGCAAAATAACAAAGGGATAACAATGACAAAGTATTTTGCAAAAAAGAGAGTGTTATAGGTTGAATTGTGCTCCTTAAAAGGACATACAGAAGCCCTAACATCGGTGTCATGATGTATAGAAAATCAGACCATTAAAGATGTAACCAAGTTCAAATGATGTCATCATGAATTAGATTGGGTCCCAATCCAGTGACTGGTGTATACGAAGAGAACATAGATAGAAGCAAGAGTACCAGAGGAAGACTGAGGCACATACTACAGCAGCATATTGTCCACAGCTAGGGAATGCCAAAGATGGCTAGCAAATGAGCGATAAACAACTCCCTCACCCTGAAACTCCGGCTCCTCTACCCCCAGCCTTCAAACCCTGCCAAGACCTTGGCTTAGGACACCCAACCTATGCACTGTTAGATGGTTAACTTCTGTTTTGTTTTGTTTTGTTTTTAAACTATCCAGTTTCAGGTACTTTATTGCAGCACCTAAACTAATATAAAGGCAGTAGTGTAGGAACAGATGAATGACAGAAACTTAAGGCTCTGTCAGGGTGGGAAAAATGAAGGTTGAAATGGAATAGCCAATCACCTAAAACATTAATGTTTGAAATCTCAACTGATGGAGATGTAGGCTGCTATTCAGCATGGCACTGTTAAATGAAGTGGAGAAAAAGCTTGCCGTTAAGCTATAACTTAACAAGAAAACAAGGAAGTTTGCTTCTCTATTACAAAATATTACAGGTAGGCCAAACCCCAACATTTTCTGTAAAAGCAAACAAGTCTTATACATAGTAGAAAAATTTCAAAAGCAATTGTTCAAAACACAGTAATTCATATTACTAAAATAAACAGAATAGACTTTTTTCTCTGAAACTAGTCAACAATTGTAAAACTTTCAACATCAAATCAAATCAGTCCTTTCTTTTTGAGGCCAGCATGGTATACCCTCTGATGCAAAAAGTCTCTTATTAGACATAAACTACCCACTGTATTCTACTTGATAGTTTTGTTAAAACACATACAAATAAGTAAGTTTTAGGCAACAGTAATAACAGCAACAATAATAAACTCTACAATTTCCAATTTATGACAGTCTTTATTTATTAAGTGACACTGAAGAATTTTTAAACTTAGATCTTGAAGGCTTAACATTTTTATGTGGTAAAGAAAGGAAGATAGAGGGGAAAAAAAGAACAGACACAGATCAGACCTAAAAAAAAATAACCAATTTAATAGATCAGAAATAAACAGAAGCACACTAAGGAAATGAATTTTTCTTTTGTCAAATATGCTGAATGTCCCTCAACTATTCTATGAACCATTAACTTCATTACCAACCTTTCTGTTCTACACCATGAATCACCTGAAAATTCCATTACCCACCTGATATAAAATATGAGGATTTCACTTTACTAAGTGCTGAATTAGCAAGTGCCTAAGGTAGCATTTCATAGGCTATCAGAGCAAAGAAATCAATACCTAAAGGATCTTGGAATAAAAAGAAAAATGCAAAGTGAAGTAACGTGGATGGCCTCTCTCTGCTTCTGAAAGAAAAGCCGAAAGCAGCTCTTCTCGATGGTCTGACCAGAACTGACTTTTCAATTTAAAGAGGAAGAAAACCCCTAAATGGTGCACCGTAGAGGCTGAAGTATACTGACCTAGAAAGATGACGCTGGAAGCCTGCTCAGCTACTCTGGTGAAAGTAAGGATTTAAAGGACTCGCAAAGTGCTTTTTAAGATGCAAATTAAACCATATAAGTATCTAATACACTCCCATATAAAGTGAAATGTACATCATACTAGGAAAAAATGAAATAGGTCTATTTATATGCTATAATTGAACTATGTAAATTCCTGGGCTTCTCAAGAATGTTTGAATGAGAAATCCATTCATCTATCCATCTACTTATCCACTGATTCATCCATCTGCCTTTATTTAAAAGTAGTGTATAAAACATTTCTACAGAAAGACATAGTTCCAGAATTTTGACTATGGCATTACTTTCTTTATAAAGGATTTACTAGAGCCTTTTCACTTCCTGCCCACCACACATTTTATTCTTACAGTCCTCTTTTTGCTCACAAAATTATCAACTCTTCTGGGACTGAACATGCATATATATGCCACTTTATTCCGTGAGCAATAGATAGTAACTAAAGCTAATTACAGGAGAAAAATAAATGATATTAGTGGCTGAGCAGTTCAGAAGTTACACCACAACATGAATTAAAGCATTTTAGGATAATCAAAAAATGATTTGGCCATTTATGTCCCCATATTGCATCTAGAATCCCATGCATATTTTGTAATTAAAAACTTGGAACTTAAGAGTGCCAGAAGACCCTAGGGTCAGTCTCCATATAAAACAGCACAGGCTATTTAAACAATTTTAATAAGCAAGACATTTTCCGTTGTTCTCCCCAGGATGACAGAGGTGTCCAATTATTTATGACACAAGAAATATTCATTCATAAAATATTAAATTTTTTTTCCCTCAAAAAAGACCCCAAATAAGCATAAAATAATTTCAGCAGCAACAAAGAAGAATCTGTTCTGAGAGTCAGTCTACCTATGAGCTCCTTTCTTTTCTGGACCCTTTAGTCTGCATGTCATCACAAGGATCAATTACCCAGACTGAATATTACCAAGTGAGCTCAGTAACAGGAAGCTGACCTACAGGAAGAAGTAGACTATGTGCATTTTTCTGAAGTGTTGTTGATTTGAAGGAAAGCTTAGGCTGTTTGGATAGGTCTGGAATTAAAAGTAGAAGGCTGGATGAGAGAAAAAGGAAGTATCAACAGGAGGAGGAGGAGGCAGAGTCATGGTACTGGCAGAGAGGTAAGCAGTATTAATGGAAGGCCTAGGAAGATAAAGAGTTGGAACCTAGTCTTGCTCGGGGGGTGGGGGGGTGGGGGGATAGCATTTCAATTTCATTTTCTATCAGAAGTAGTCAAACTGCTATGCAAATCAAGGTAGGCCATGTCTTTGGTCCATGTCTGCCTCTCCAGAGGGAGGTGGCCCCCTCTAAGAATTAGGGTCCCCAAAATGCCTGATAAGCTTTTTAAAATGGGTATGAAATCTTTTAACATGAGTTCACTTCTTCACATTTTCAGATAGATATGTTTTGTTTCCACTTATGAGGGTTTTAATGACCTCTTGGAATTTATTTATAAATGTCAGAGTTGGAATGAAACAAAATGTTGATGATTAAAAATAAGAAAACAGGCACCAACCAGTCAGATCAAACCACAGAGGAACATATCTCTAAAGTACTATGTGGGAAGAAGTAAAGAAATTTTCTTTATTTTCCATTTCTTTGCTCAAAATAAGTCAACCAGTTCATCTTTATATTAGTCAAAAACTGGAAAATAGTTCATATATGACAGCAGAGTATCTATTTACATATTTTTCTATTGTTCTGCAAAGTATACATGCTAATGAGAAAAAAATTATAAAAACCTGTTTGAACTGATGAGTTCAGTTTGGCAATTCTGTATTGCTCTGAGGATACCTAGGCCCAGCAGGTATTGTGTTGCTATTATTCTGAAAGTATGTGGCACATTATCAAAGTGAGCCAACCTAAACATATTACAGATTATAAGTTACCATGCAATAAAAGTCTTTAACAGATTATCTACTATCTTTCACCAGACACATTCATTTTGCTAAATATATGATTAGGTTAGAGTATAAAGTCATGTAGCTTAAAGTAAACTACAAATATCAAGACTGATATAAAGCTGACAGTTGTTTTGATTAAAAAATTCCAAAGCCAAAAACAAATGAAATCTTGACCCTAACAATATTAGTGATTAACCAAATGTCATGTAATACAAATGTACTAAATGTAAATATTAAACGATGCTGTACATTTTAGTTCAAGCTAAATAAAACAAGTATAATATCTATGTGAGTAATATCTATAGTACAACATTTACTGCCAATATTTCCTAGTAAAATTTTATAAGTAGTCTAAATTTTAAAATACTGGTTGCTTTATTCATAACCTGAATATAGGAGCAGTCCTTAATAAGAACCACTTGTACCCTGAAGTAAGCAACCTGTACTCTCTGGGCAACTGCAACTGATGACATGCTGGTACAGTTTTGAGAGGTACAGGTCTCTTAAAAGGACACAATGGTTACTCTAAATTATTTATAATACAAGGAGGGCCAGAACTGCTTAGGTAAATAAAATCTGTAGATACTTCTAGGTTTTCATACTGCTCAATAGCTTTAGTATCTTCCCTACCAGCTAATTCACAAAATTAAATCAAAACAAACTGCCTGATTTAAATTATCCACTGGGCTGTTGGCTTCTCTAATGAGTTTTCTACAAAGTAGCAAACGCTGAAGAGGAGGAGGAAACAGAAGAAAGATTTTAAAAGTCCTAAAAATCTACAACTTTAGTAGTCATACAGGGGAGTTTATCTGCTTTCTGTAATCCTAAAGTTGTTTTCACTATGATAGTTCAGCAAGGCAAATAAATACATCTCTGAGATGAAGTTTCCCCCACCCATCACTCAGGACATCTTCACAGAAGTATGACTCATAAGTGAGAAACACACATGCCAACCAAACACAGTTTCTTGCAAAACTAGACATTTGGGACAGATATGAAACTAGATGTATCAAGTAGCCAAGGAACATAAGTTAACCATAGAGCTATCACATCATTCAATACACACTTATCAAGTGTGTGTTAGCACAGGCATTAAAATGTAAAGATGAATAAGACAGAATTTCCCTAAAGATGATGACACTGGCGCTAGCGTCCCACATAAATGATACTACAATATATAAGAAGACCTGACAGGGAGAGGGCCTGGGACAATATGGTGTACAGCAGAAATTATGTCAAGATAAGCCCAAGTTTAAAGACCAGCCCAGTGGCTGGTTAACTATATGGTTTTAAAAGTTATATAACTTTGTTAATACTTAAGTTCTCAACCAATAAATTAAAGGTAATAATATCTATACAGAAAAGAAGAAGGGAGGAAAAAAACAATCACATGTAGAAACCAGCATGGCTTCTTTAAAATATTATATACTTGACAAATGTACTACTACTACTACTACCACTACTACTGATGCTGCTGCTGCTGCTGCTGCTGCTCCTGCTGCTGCTGCTGCTGTTCCTGCTGCTGCTGCTGCTGCTGCTGCTGCTGCTGCTGCTGCTGCTGCTGCTGCTACTGCTGCT
>NDGN011447083.1:0-11029 GCA_002564285.1 Tympanoctomys barrerae
AAAAAAAAAAAAATTTGGGATAAAGATCTCTGATAATAAGTAAGGCTTAAAAGCAGTAGTAAGTCAAGAGACCAATGCAGGTGATGCTCCAGACAATATAATCACAGAAAATAAATAAAAGATGACTGTCTTAGATATTCCTACCACTCAAGTTAACATTGGCATTTACAGTAAGCAGAAAAGATTTATTCTGGAAAAGACTAAACAAAGGATTTTCCTTTTTATTTATGGGAAACCAACCAGCTGTCTAAATCACTGAAGGCCAAGATGAGTGACTGTGTACTGATAAGTAGTGACAGAGGGGAGCACGGCCGGATAGCGACCGAGCTTGCTCTGCTGTGATCTGATGTACCAAGCCAACCAACAAAACTAAAAGCAATTGGCTATTGACTGTCTCTCAGATTCTGAAACAAAGCAGCTTAAGGACTATGGAGTATTTTTTAAATTTCCGTAACAATATTATTTGGGCTATAGTGTTCTACACATGGAATAATTTTTCTATTCTCTGAGTTCTGACACATTCCATGAAAATTTACAAACAGTACCACTCAGGACTCAACAAATCTGCTTTCTCAAGAAAATGCTGTATTTTGGAATTATAAAATCAATTATAAAGAAACCATTTCTCTTAGTAAATGATACTACTATTCTCTAAGTCATAAAAGTTGCAGGTACTATAGACTCTCTCCTTACCCTTAATCAAGTGCCTCTGGGCCCTCTTGTTCAACTGGTCCCAGCCTTTGGCTTCTCTCTCAGTCTCTGTAGAATCTAGTTTGAGTAGGAATCCTGGCAACTTTAGTGAAAACATTCTATCCAACTTGGTAGCTGACAACCCCAATTTGTCTTCAGTAAGAATCTGGTTGAGTCATCACAGTAAGAAGCCCCCTTACTTCTGATGTTTCCCCTTAGCAATTTTCCACCCAAGTACCCTCACTTGCTCCCTGAGTACAAATCTCTACCTGCCATGGTAGGAATCTTTGTTGAACCCAACTCTCTTTCCCCCACAGCAGGATCCCTTTGCAGTGCTCTCTATTATCACAGCCCCCTTTGAATAAAGTCTTATTAATTTTGGCAAGGGTCATAAATCATTTTTTTCTTTAACAGGGACAGAAATCATTACTCTCCATCCTATCTCTATTTCTGAAAATGGAAGTAGTCGTGTTTACAAAACTAAATCCTAGCACTGTATCTTTGTAGGCAAAAAGCCAAATGACATTTTAGGAAATTAGAAAGTAAATTAACCATAAAACGCTCTCATCAATAAATGTCATACTCATGTCTGACTTGCTGAGGAGAGAGTAATAATAGAAAGTGAAGGGTAACACCCAAGGATGAAGTCCACTGGAGAGAGTTTTCTTGCCCTTATTTGTCTTACCAACTAAGCAAATGAGATGGTCTTTCTTTCTTTTTTCTTTTTTTTTCTTTTCTTTTTTTTTTTTTTTCTAGGGTAAGACCTAACACACTGAAAATTATAAATACTGAGTAGGAAAAAAATGGGCATAATTGAGTGAATGTCACATTCCAGTGTTCCATTTAGCTGTGAAGATGACAAACACTGCTAAAAATCAAGAGCTAGGCCTGTTCCATCCCCTAAAGCCCTTGTGGAATGTATGTGACAAGAGGTCTGAGAACAGCTTCAAGACCAAATTCCCAGAGATTCCCGGTTGTAACTATGGGACTCAAACCATAGAGAGATTTTTTATCAAGGATGTAATGTGATATTTTGAACTCCAGAAAGTTTCTCATGCTCTTGCATGGAACAATTCTTAATAGGTGTCACTGACACAGCCAAAGCATCATCTTTCTAGATGGCTTTATAGCTGGCTCATGGATTGTTAACACAGTGTTGAAATGAATGAAAATCCTGCCCTAGATTTCTCCTAAAATCCACGCCATTTTGTCTATGATTAGTTCAAGTAAAGCCAGGCATCTTGAAGCATTTCGTGTAAATCCTTTGGTGGGAGACATAGGATATGTCCTCTTAAAAACAGTGTGTAGGGCTCAATGTCTCAGTGTAGAATTAGGGAAGGGACTGGTTTCAACTGAGAGGTCCAACTGAATTCTAGATCATCTGTGATCAATCAGATTAACTTGTATACTGCTACAAATGCTTACATAAGCTTCTATCTTTATAAGGTTTATAATTAAGTTCTTAGGCAAAGCAAGTAAGAAAACAAGACTATACAAGATGGGATATGAAAAATTATAAAAATAACAGTATGCCTACATCTCATAGAAATTAACAAAGAAGAAACTATTTGTGGCTCCGTTATAAAGGATAAATTATCTCCTACTAAAAAGTCACTTAAGGGTAAATACAGTAAGAATGAGGTGACATTTTAGAAAATACAAGACTTATCAGTGAGTCCAAACATTATTATATGACAGAGTGACAAGAGCAATAGTTAGAATTAGGGAAACTTCTGTTCAAACAAAGAATTTACACAGCTGCTTTCAAAACATGTGCAGAAATGATAGATAGGTAGACAGATAATCAGGGATATAGTATCAAGGATAACTTAATTGTAACCCTTATAAGATAGAAGCTTATGTAAGCATTTGTAGCAGGATACAAGTTAATTAAATAGATAGATAGATAGATAGATAGATAGATATCGGGGTAAGTAGAAAGGCAGAAAGATTCATTTCTTTTGGAGCAAATGGAAATGAAGAGCAGGGTGACTTGAGGGTGTTGGTGTTTGGCTTTACTTATAAACAAGTTTTGTCTTAAATTATTGACCAACTTCAATAATTAACTTGCTGTTCTTCCCTTCTCAGACTTGTTCTATTATATTCCATTAATCTATGACTTGATGGTTCACTTCATTATAAAAACACTGTGCCACAATATAATGAGTGTGAATTACTTTACTCAAATTACACATTTAACAGCTAATGTTCACGAAGGAGTTTGGAAAGCTGCCTCCTGCTCATAAGGATATATATGCTACTTCAAATGACTACATTTTCTCTCTATTGAGGGGATTTTTGCCAAAGAAATGGACCAGTCTGAGGTACAATGCCAAATGCTGCATTGATCTTTACTTGCATTTAGCTAAAATTTGCATGTCCTTAATTCAGAGTGGCAAAGAGTACAAGTCTGTGTTACAGACATACTCGCTTCCTGACCCAGATGTCACTGTTGCTGACTTAGTTTCCTGGACTCGAGTGGCCTTGTCTGCTGGCTTGTTTGGCCTTTGGATAACTGGCAGAAAGCAGTGGCTGGAGGTTCTGCACAGCAGAGACTATATGAGCTCAGAGGACTGAGATCATTGTCATAAGTGCTAATCCTGCAGTGCAAAGCAGTAAGATGAAAAGTCAGCATCATGCACAGATATAGAGAAGAATCAAATGTGCAGTGATCTCCAATAAAAGCTAAGGAATACTCAGAACAAATTACATATGTTGTAAGTACAGAACTGAACAAATTATAAAGGCATTCACTCATTTTTGTAACAGATTCAAAATGCTTTAAAATACTTCTCACTTTATTAGTCACTGAATATTTATTCAGTCACTATTATGTGTCAATTAAATTGATGAATCTTATTGGGGTAAAAACTATAACAAAGTTCATCCTGAAACATTTTGCAATGTGAAACTGTTTCATTCAAGGAATGCTTTTTATTTTAGATGTTTGGGAATCTGGGACTCTGAAATAACTTGGTTTACTTTAAATTCTATAAGTCACTTCACATTATCCCTGCTTCTTGGAGGCAGGGCCAAAGGGCTGTTCTATATCAGTATGATACATTAATTGATGAAATAGTTATTTTACAATACAAACTGTATAAAAGTACAGCATTCACAATTAACTGTTTTTTTTTTTTTTTGTTTGTTTGTTTTTGGTTTTTTTGTGGAACCGGGGATTGAACTCAGGCCCTTGTGCTTGCCAGGGAAGTGCTTATTCCACTAAGCCATCTCCCCGGCCCCAAAAAGGCAGAAGGATTTTTTTTTTTAACTGGGTTTTATTTATAAAATCATTTTAAGTTTTTTCTAGATTTTGGCCTAGTGAGGGTCTAAAGTGAAGAAGCATATGATGTGGACTGGAAGACAAGGGTCAGGTTTAACTCTTAGTCCTTACATCATTCTGAGGAAACTCACTTAGCCTCTTCAGTCTTCCATTTTCAGCCTGTTTTCACTCACCAAATATTTATTCAGTCACTACTATGTGTCAAGCCTGTTCTAGATATTGAGAAGGGAAAAAAACAGACAAGCTCGCTGTCACAACATTTATAGTTCTAATGAGAGAGCAGACAGGAAACAAGAAAAATAAACAAATAGAGAGTATGTTTGAAAATGAAGAAAACCAAAGATAAAATGTAAGCCTGGAAGGTGGAGATGAAATGTTAGAGGCTAAACTAGAATTTTAGAAAGTGCTCTTTCTAAAATTTACCACCAAGATGATGATGATGATGATGATGATGATGATGATGATGATGATAATGATGATGATGATGATGATGATGATGATGAAGATGATGGCGATGGTGGTGGTGGTGGTGTGTGTGTGTGCATGCACAGGTGTGAAAGGGTCACTTTTTGGTCAAGATGTAATGGAGTTGAGTGGGCTAATCATGCAGGTAGATGGGGCAAGAGGGAAGAGCCAGAATCAGGGTCCTGAGCAGGAGTGCACCCTCAGTATCCAAGGAAGAGGAAGGCAGCAATGTGGCAGGGCAGAGAGAAGGCGGGGAGGAGGAGGAAATGAGGCTGCAGAGAAAAGCCAGGATCAGGCCACAGAGATTTGAGCTTTTGCTGTCAGGAGACGAGAAGCAATAAGAGGATTTGACCTGGTGAGCCAACTACAATTTTAGGGACACAACTTAACAGCACAGCACCTGCCTGGTAAGTATGAGGTCCTGACTTTGAGTCCCAGTATCAAAAAGAAGTTCATCTATATAATTTTAATAAGACTAGTGGCTTTTTATTTCTAAGTGTGTGACAACCATTCACATTTCCAAAGTTCCTGAGGATTAAATGTGATGACATTTGTGGAGGGCTTCCAGGATGCCAAGCAGTGTGAAATGTAAGTGCCTGCTATTGTGTGGGACCAGCGTAGCACAGTGTACTGGAGACGCCAGGCTTGGGCATCAAGATGCAGAGCAGCTCTTATAACTGCCAGCTAGCAAGTTTCTGTCACTTCACCTGTAACAGGAAACAAACACTAACCTGCAGGGTGGCTGTGATGATGTCAAATACTCATCAAAGCACTCAACATCCATTTTTCCTTCTTTTCGTCTCTGCATGCATGTTAATTACATCAATTAGTAGGTTTCATCCTTGGGAAATCTGTGCATGTATCTAACATGCTTGGATCACTGCCCTCTCACTGCTCCCTCCTCCATTCCTTTCCTCTTCCCCAATTGCCTCTCTTCTACATTCATGCTATCTTTTGTTTTCTAGTTTCCTCATGAAAAAAAATATGATTTGACTTTCTGGTTTTGGCTATTTTTTCCCCCAGTACAGGTTATCTGAACCAAGCACCTTTACACTGAGCTACTTCCCTATCCTCATTATTACTACTACCACTACCACTGCTGCTGCTGCTGCTGCTACTGCTACTACTACTAGAGACAGAGTCTCACTAAATTGTCCTGGCTGGGTTCAAACTTGCAATCCTCCTACTTCAGCCTTCCAGAGTGCTGAGATTATAGGCAGGTGCCACCATACTTAGCTGAGTTTACTTGTTTTACTTAACATGATGGTCTTTAGTTCTATCTATTTTCTTGCAAATTACATAATTTCACTTGTCTTTATGGCTGAGTAATATTCCACTACATATGTATATATGCTACTTTTTTTTTGCAGGGGCAAAGTTTATTTGAAAAAGTGGAAGTGAAGAGTGAAGGGCAAACTGGCTCTGCAGAGCAAACATGGGAGGAGTAAAAGACGCAAAAGGGAGACAAAAGTAGACCCTGTTGAAGGCAGGGCAGGCTCTGCATCTCGTACTCTGCATTTTCTTTATCCATGCATGTATTGATGGGCACTTAGGGTGTTTCCATAATTTAAATATTATAAATTGGCTGACAATAAACATGGGTTTGTAGGTATCTATATTATATGCTGATTTCAATTCTTTTAGAAATAAATCAAGGAGTGGTATGGCTGGATCAAATGGTAGCTCTATTTTAGTTTTTTGAGGTATTGCTTTACTGAGTTCCATAATGGCTGTACTAATCTACACTGATACAAAAGTGTTCTTTCCCACCCATACAATTCTTACCAGCATTTGTTTTTTATGTTTTCTTTTTAATTTTTTAAAAATCTTTTGTTTGTTTGTTTGTTTAGTACAGGGTCTTGCTATGCAGCTTGGACTCGTAGTGATCCTTCTGTCTCACCCTCCCCAGCGCTGGGGTTACACACGTGAGTCACCACATCCAGTTTGGGGCTGGCGCAGCATGCAGTATTGGGGATCAAACGTAGGTCCTTGCATTTGCCACGCAAGTGCTTAAACTGCTGTGCTATCTCCCCAGCCCTGTATTTTACATTCTTTCTTTTTTGTATTTTACATTCTTAATGATAGCCATTCTGACAGGCATGAGATGGAATCTCCATGCGGTTTTGACTTGCATTTCCAGGATGACGAAAGGTAACATGTACTTTTCAATACATCAAGAATAGAAAGAAAACTTAGTTCTCTTTCCCATCTTGCAAGATGGCGGGTGAAAAAACTGAAAAGTCGGACACTAAAGAGAAGAAACCCGAAGCCAAGAAGGCTGCTGCTGGTAAAAAGGGTTAAGGTGAAGGCAAAAAAGTTTAAGAAGGGGCAGCCCCACTGCAACTGAAATCCTGTGCTGCTTAGAGGAACTGGTAAATACTCCCGATCTGCTACGTATTACAGAAAGGCTTTGTACAAAAGAAAGTACACAGCTGCTAAGTCAAAGGTTGAGAAGATTGCCTGGCAAGCACAAGGTCCTGAGTTCAATCCCTGGTACCGCAAAATAAATAAATAAATAAATAAATAAATAAATAAATAAGGTTGAGGAAAAAAAGGAGAAAGTTCTTGCTATGATCACAAAACCAGTTGGTGGGGACAGGAATTGAGGTACCCAGGTGGTTAAGTTTTGGAAAATACCTAGATACTACCCTATTGAAGATGTGGCCCAAAAGCTCTTGAGCCACAGCAAGAAACCCTTCAGTCAGCAGGTGAGCAAACCAAGCTAGCATCACTCCCGGCACCACCTTGATTACCCTCACTGGGCATCACAGAGGCAAGAGAGTGGTCTTCCTGAAGCAGTTGGCCAGTGGCTTGCTACTTGTGACTGGGCCTCTTAGCCTGAGTCGTGTTCCTCTCTGAAGAGCACACCAGAAATCTGTCATTGCCACCTCTACAAAAATAGATATTAGTAAAGTGAAAATCCCCAAACACCTCACTGACGTATACTTCAAGAAGCAGCAGCTACAGAAACCCAGACATCAGGAGGGCGAGACCTTTGACTTAAAGAGAGAAAGATACCAGATTTCAGAGTAGCATGAGGTAGATCAGAAAGTGGTAGCCTCACAGATTTTAGCAAAGATCAAAACTGTTCCTCAGCTCTGGGGCTGCCTGCGATACATATTTGCTCTGACAAATGGAATTTATCCTCATAAATTAGTGTTCTGAATTTCTCACTAAGAACCTAATTAAATAACTGATATATTAAACAAACAAATACCCAGAAAAGCAGCACCCCACTCTGGGCTACCAAAAAAAAAAAAGTCCTGCAAATCACAATCCTGCGATCTATCCTGACTTTCCACTGCTTCATGATCTCGTGGAAGAGAAACCAACTGCATTACCCGCAGGCCAATCATTGTCTCCATCTCTCCAGCAGATGGAGGTTAAGATGACTGCTCTTTTCCTGTGAAGGTGTAAAGGCTGAGAAGTTAATGCTTGTAGCTGTAGTATGAAAGTAAATGCTGTATTTCAAAGTGTTTTCAATGTTAACACAAGTGTGACTAGGAACTATGTTAAGCAGACAGTTAAAAAAACATCCAGAAAAGTGTTACACTGGAAAAAAAAAACAAAAAAAACAAAAAAAACCTTGGGATTTATTTATCTTGAAAAGAGTATCCAGAGTCTTTTAAGTTCTATGACTTAGTATAAGAAAGAGGAGTCGGAGGTGAGGGGGGAGATTACAGGCTTGTAGAGCAGATCTCTGTCATATAGTGAAAACTGTTTGAGAAGAAAATGTGTCACAAATTAAAATTATAGGTCCCTATTTAATGTTAAGAAAGCACCAACAATTTGTCTTCTATCTTCCATTTTTCAGACAAGTTATTCCGATCAGCTTCTTATAATTTAGTGATTCTCACCAGAATTCTTGAGATTTGCTCTGTTTTTTTTTTTTTTTAATGAAATCTTGGGGGCCTTCCTGAGTAAAAGTAACTAGAATGACCACATACTTTAGAGAGATTGCTGTTAAGTCTCCACAGAAGCCAAGCTAAATGCTGAAAAACAGATTAGCTAGGACTTTAAAAATACAGGCCATAAATTTCTTGAGAGAATGTATCTTTGAATTTTAAAAAGCAACCTTAAAGCAGAGAAGGCAAGTCTCAGTGCACCTAACTTAGTCCACAGAGCAATAGTAAGTTCTTTCACATCATTAGCTCATCAAATCAAAATGCTCCAAACACACAAAGTTACCTTAGATTGCAGCTGAGTACCACGCACCCCAAACAACTGTGAAGGGTAGGCACCAGCTATGTTTTTACACTAACAGGCATTATGCAATCTTAACAGAACTATGAATATGTTCAATTAAACCTTTATTTTTAAAAGAGGCTAAAACATCCAATTTAAATAACACAGCAGATTTGATTTAACAGACTTGCCCTAAACAAGTATTTTTCTCAGATACATAGGGCATGGCTAATGTTCTCCTAAGGGAGTTTGTTCCTATGATCAATATGATTCAGTTACATAAATATTTTCTTAGCAGCTGTTATGTGTCAGGCAGTACTCCGGGTGCTGAGGAAACAGAGATGAGTTAAGACCTGGCCCCTGATCAAGGCATTTGTCATCCAGTAAAAATGGCAGCTATGTAAACCCATATAACAGGGTAGAAGTGTGGTGGGTAGGCGTGTGGTGCAGTGAGTACAACAAGGAGAGTGCCTAGGCCAAGGGGTGGAGAGGTGACAAGGAAGGGTTGTTGAAGGAGGTGACATTTGAGCTTCACTTGGAGAGATTCTTTAGCCAGGTCTGAGGTGGGGAAAATTGTAGAGAGGGATAAGCATTAGGAAATACATCAAGGCATGAGGTAACATACTGGGCAAGGTGCTATTGAAGAGCAAAGTATCTGATGTAAAGTGAAAACAGGAGGCTAGAGAGATGAGAAGGGATAGTTCACACTAAGGAGATGATCGAATCTAAAATTTGATACATCTTAATTTATTTCTGCGGGAGCTTACAGATCTATTAGTTTTGTTTTCTCTTCAGAGATATGAAAAAATATTCTTGACATATATCTACAATGTTCTAAAACATCTGCTTGATGCATGGATTTGGTTGGGTTGCCTCTGATACACAAGCCCAAAATAAAGGACAATCTCAGAAAGTATAAAATGGCTCTTGGGCCCCCTCCCACTTTTTTGGGTAACATAGTGGTATAATCTACTGCAGCATCTCCTTAACTATAGAGTTTTAGGAATAAGCTGTTCATTAAAGATCTGGAGAAATAAGGGATTACTGAATAATTGGCTATATTTCTGGCACTGCTTCCAATTCCTATATTGCTTCTATTTAACTTTGGTTATACTATTAAACAACAGTCATCCCTACTACAGTCATTTTGTGGTTTTATCTGCTTAAAAATGAGCACAATTAAGCCACATAATGGTAACATTAACCATATAATGATAATACTTTTATGAGGAAGAAACAGTGTTTTAGAGTCTTAAGGGGTGGAACAGGAAGCAACTGGTACAATGCTTTCATTTGCTGTTTGGGACAGCCTCATGGTGAACACAAGAGATGGACATAGCGCACCTGAGTTGACTCAGCATGCAAGAAGACTTCATGTGAAACAGAAGGACCTGCTTGGATAGGGCTCTGGTTCTATGTGGATGCATACAGAGCATGTATGTGGCTTCAACTATTGCGTCCTGGTTAGAATTTTCTTCATAGAACAACACGTGTTATCTTTACAAAAGTGAAAATTAGTCAGGCACCAGGACTCTCTCCCTGGCCTAATCAACTATCATTCTAGTTTGTTTCACACAGGTTTCAGTGGTTCTCTTGTCACTATATATTTTGCATTAGCAATTGTGCTACTCCTTAATATAGTGGAATGGTTAAAATGAACCTTTGGTCCTCCATGTGATCACAGTCTTAAAGGTTTTACTCAGATCAGTGTGGACCTGTCTTCACATAAAAATGGGCCTGAATTAAGTTTTTACTAACTTCTCCTTTGAAACCATAAACTCACTAGTTTTCTATTTTGACACTTATCTTAATGATAGCATCAACTGAATTAAACTTGAAACACTCACAATAATATCTCTATGGTCTCTGAAATGTTCTTAGCACTGATGAGTGAAGAAAACATGTATGAATTTGTAAAATTTTACATAAACATATATACAATTTCATATACACTCCAGAAAACACAAAAATCAGAATGATTTCCAAAATAAAAAAGGCTCTAAAAGAATCCTATGCTTTGGATAAGTTATGAGATGGGCAAGGGAAAAGCCAAGAATCACTGATTGCTGGCATGAACTCTGAAAAACCCACAAGACTTCTCTACCCCAAGGTAGAATAAGCAATAAGAACGGTTCAAAAAAATCTCACTGAAAATACAAAGACACTAAACCACCAATTCAGAGAAGATATACCCTGTACTTTCCTTATAGCAGTTAAAAAGAAAGGCTAATCTCAGTTTTTTCCCATATAAATTGCCAGATACCTTCTCTGAGTCAAGTAGAAATAATTATATAACCATGGAGACTTTGCTGCCCTTCATCAATATGAAACTTCAGTTTTATTCATGTGTTATGGTTTGTGTATAGGTGTCCCCCCAAAGGCTCAAGCAGTCTTGGGGCAGCTTCT
>NDGN011447086.1:0-23703 GCA_002564285.1 Tympanoctomys barrerae
AAAGCAGCAAAATATTTTTTTTTTCTATTTTAGAACATGCTCCAAAAGCTAGGTCTCATCCTGTAGATAACAAAAAGGAAATGAGATCTATGTTCTTAAAGATCTGTGGGCCTTGAAAGAACTGTGGCTGTGGCCTTTGCCAGGCCTGAGGGTGGGACCTAATGCCTTTGTCCTTCACCTCAACACTGCCTCTGTGCTGGATTCTCCACCTTGTCCTTCTAGTTACAGTGTGACGCTCCTCTGAGTCAGGAAAGGCTGCCAGATAGAGGTTGCCTCTGAGACTCCCGCTACATGCCTTCCCTGATGAGGAAACAAAGGAAGGTACAGAGCCTTTTTTCATTCTTTCTTTCTTTTTCTAGAAAGGATGGAAACATTATTAGGACTTGTCAAGGTTGTCTTGCAGGGCTTCTTGTACTTTCCCTCCCATTTGCTATCAGTGGTAAATAAGGGTTACACTACTGGGAGAGGAAGTGAAAGAAGGATTGAGATAGAAACAAAGAAGTAAATGCCAACAAAACCAGAGTAAAAGACAAAGAAAGACAAGGACAGCGAGCTATCAAAAAAGAAACAAACCAAACAAACAAACAAAAAACCCCAAAAACAAACAAAGCAAAAAACTGCAAGGCAAGGAGGAGGGACAAAGATTCTGAAAAGAAGACGCAAGAAATACCAGTAAGCGTGACTGGGGGATGGCCAACAGTAGGATTAGATGAGCCTGAAACTAATTACCCAAAGTCAAGGTTACTCACACATCTGCCTTTCATTCCCACACTAAGTACCTAAGAAAAACATTTTCATTATTATCAGAGGGGAAGAAACAGAGGCCGCATAGTGTAGAGGTTAAGGCCTGGGTTCAATTCAAGCACTTTCACTTGTTCACTGTACAAACTTGGGCATGTTCCTTACCTTCCCATGTTCCTCATCTGTAAAGTGGGAATAATAATAGATAGGGTTATTATACTGTATAGAGTATTTATCCCAGGCATTATGCCTATTCAGCAGTCCATATCATCTAGCTACCATTAGAAAAGTGCATTGCCCCTTGCTGAAATTATCTTTTCGGGACATCAATAGCTCATTTTCCATAATACTGGTACTGTGGGAGACTGAGGCAAAAGAATCACAAGTTTGAGCCTGGCCTGGGCAACTTGGACAATAGTAAGAGGCTGTCTTAAAATAAAGGTCTAGAGATGTAGCACAGTGCAAAGGCTGTGGGTTCAGTCCCCAGCATGGCAAAAGCTAACAGACAAAAACCAGTTCCATGCACTTGGCAGCCGCGGTTTACAGTGCAGTTATGGCCAAGTACAACAACCACACCACGCACAACCAGTCCCCAAAATGGCACAGAAATAGCATCAAGAAACCTCAGTCACAAAGATACAAATCTCTGAAGGGGGCAGATTCCAAGTTCCTTAAGAACATGTTTTTGCCAAGAAGCACACAAGAAGGCCTTCAAGAAGATGCAAGCAAACAATGCCAGGGCCATGAATGCACATGCCGAGGCTATCAAGGCCCTCCTCAAGCCCAAGGAGGTCAAGCCCAAACAGACAAAAACAAAATCAATTTTCCATAGTCCAAGAAGGGGGCTTCATGTTATAAACAGACCTTTATTGAAAAAACTGTAGAGCTCTTTTATGCTTTGGCCATTTAAAGGGAGTTTCCATTGGTAAGGCCTGTTGCTACCAGGCACTGAGAACAGGAAACAGGTTCTCCGTTGATGGCCCTGACTAATTTGGCCTTCCTTCTTTCCCCACATCCTTCAACCCATCTCCTTCCCCAGGAAACAAGTCTAACTTCCACATTTCATAACAGCTGCTTGAGGGACCTTGCTCAGGGGATTCGTTCCATAATAAGAGAAAATTTATTATAGTCTCACAAAACAGCATGGATTACAGGAAATAATGTCAAGTCAAAAGATCTCAGAATAAAGAATAACAATCTAAAATTGCAATCACAACAGTGATACCATCAACTCATCCTTCATGTACCTCTGCCGGCTCTTTACTCTGATGTAGGCAAGCGTAGGAGGAGATCATCAGAAGCATCTGAGATCCCCATATTCTCTGAGATGGCAGGTCTAAGATCAAAAGCCCTGGGTAGCAGACTCAGGCCTCGGTGTTAGCTGAACCTGAATTCAAACACCAGACCTGCCACTTAATCAACTGGTTGATCTTAATCAAAGCATACAACTTTTGTGAATCATACACCTACAACATAAGGGCAATATTTAGGGTGCTTGTGCTCATAAAAGAAAATATAAAGCACCTGATCAGTGATGGTGAACCTTTTAGAGTTTTCAGTGATAAAAACGGCCCACTGTGGTATGCATGCCGTAGGTTCATGGCACTGAGCTACTTCATGCCTGGAGTAAGCTGGCACACACCTCAACCGTGGAGGTGGCAAGGGCGGTGTTGTCATTTTCACTGTTGGCCAGGCTACAGGTTGGATGGAGGGACAAAGTCGGATTGTGATGTCTGTTTACTTTCTGTAACACACAGAAAGCCCTCAATGACTGATTTTTCTTCTTTTTGAATCACTGATTATTGATATTAATTCATTCCTCAATTATTAGGACACTAATTTCTGCTCAGGAGGTCTCAATCTACTCTCCTAAAATGCATTGTTTTCACTGTTTTGTTCAAACATTTTAAAGACAATGTCAGGCTCTTTTATGTAGAAAGTTACTTATCTATATCTTCCTTCATTTTAATATTAAACATACTCTTTTCATATTATAATCTCAAATTCTTTTAAATTTTGGGAACTTTAAATCTCATTTTTGCTATGTTCCTTATCCCTCCTTTTTCCCATTTTTTGTTACAATCACTTTGATTGGATTCAATTGCCTTCTTAGACTATTTGAATTGACTGAAATGAACATCAATTGCAAACCCTCCACGAAAACTTCCTAACACCTTCCACCATGAAATTCCACATGCTTAAAAAAATCACAGCTAGCTTCTTTGACTCATCTCACTTTTCTCTAATGTATATCCAAGGCCTTAGATCACTATTGTTCATTTCAGCCTTTACCAGTAGCTAAAATCTGCATCATTGTTTACAATATTGGGGGAAGATTACAAGAATGATATTTGTCACACTTGAATGTGTTGAAACAAAGACATAATTATCCCAGCTTTCGTCTGTTTGTCGTGTGTGTGTGTGTGTGTGTGTGTGTGTGTGTGTGTGTAGTGCTGGAGATCAAACCCAAAGCTTCACACATGCTAGGTAAGCATTCTGTCACTAAGCTACACTTGCAGCCCCATACAGAAAATTTTCCACAATTTGAAGCACTGTTATAGTAGAGAGCTTGAGAAAACAAAACTTGGCATTCCAGAAGGAAAGTGATGAGATTCAACTAAAGAAAAGGAAACAGAAGCTTTTTCAACATTATATTTATCGCAAAAGGGAAGAAACAGCACGTCATTTCCAGAGGAATTTCAAATTTCTTTAAATAGAATGTGTATATGTACACACACACATAAAATAATCTCATATATTTCAGACAATGTAAGAATCATGATGTAAAATCTCTATATGATTAATATCCTTGCTTTATATTCTCTTCACTTTTGAATTCAAAGACTATAATAAATTTTCTCTAGAAAAAATATCTTTTTTCTATTTGGCTCAAACTGTATTATTCTCAAAGACAGCATTTTATCATATAAAAATGTCACCAGGAAGGATAAGGAGGGCACAGGTGGAACGAACACAGAGACATTCCTCCTGTTGCAGGGAGTTTCCTGATTCTTAAATTGTGTGTGTGTGTGTGTGTGTGTGTGTGTGTGTGTGTACACGTACGAAAGTACATGCACGGCTGTTGGAGGAGAATCCAAGGACTCGTGCATGCCAGATAAATGCCCTTTCCAGCCTTGATTCCTGAGTAGTGATCAGTTAGAAATTCTAGAAACAACATAACACAGTCTATCATATACATCAGTCTGGCCTTAAAATCAGAAATCACAGTGTGGCAAGGATGCCCTCATGGGGAGGTGTGGGAGTGGGACTGCAATGGAAGGCACTCTTTTTAGCCCCATTATTTTGCAGATTCCTGCTCCTGCACAAAGCTTGCACTGGGAGTTCTTGGACCTGGAATTACAAATACCCTACTAGTGGGAGCTGCCCTATACAACAAGATACTTTTCTAAATGCATGAAGAATGTCAGCCAGCTGTGGCTTAAGATTCTAGAAACTCATCTTTCATTGTGAATGCTTCACCTGTATTTCCACATGTTCCTTCTTTACGGGTCTTTTGTCTGCTGATATGTTGATTAGATCTACAGAAGACATAGGTTCCTGCTTACAAAGGAAGGGTCACTCTCTGACTTACTACAGAAATTGAAAAACCAAACATGTTTAGCCATATTGTTGTTGTCGTACGTGGTTGAAGCAAACAGTGATTCCCTGTCCCCTGTCCATGTCCACTCAGGTCTGCAAAACTGAAAGCAACTGCCCTGAGCAGGATGTTTGCTCTTACAATGTCACTGGGTTCCTGCTACTGTAGCCCACCTGAAATCACAAGAGAACACATTCATAGCAAAGGAAAACAATGGACATTCTGCTACTCTTTGTCCTACCCCATGGGACCATGTTTCAAGCTCAGCTCTTAGGACCACAGTGAGCACTGTGATGTCCCGATAACTAATGAGCAAATAAAGCCCGTCTACTTTTTCTTCCCATTTTATCAATGCCAGTTACACAGTCTTTTCAACAAAGAAAAGTAGTCATAAATACTTCTCAAAACTTCCATATAACATTTGGACTATATCTCTGTTTTAGTTCTTAGTTTTGTTTTATTTTGTTTTTGAGACAGGGTCCTGCTATGTAGTTTAGGCTAGTTTTGAACTTACTATGTAACCCAGGTAGGCCTTGAATTTATGTGATCCTCCTCCCTCAGCCTCCAGCATGCCAAGATTATAGGTGTATACTTACATACCTGGATTCTGATATTTACTTTTTAAACAACAACAACAAAAATTTTATCATAGACATCACTGAAGTTGAAAGGACATCAGAGCTCATATTGTCCAAGCACTCATTTTCTGGGTAAACAATCTGAAGCCAAAAGGATGGGCCTGCCAGATTGCTCAGCAGATTAAAGCACCTGCTGAGGCAGATGCAGTGCCTGGGGATCAAGTCCCAATGTGCTGTGCCTGGAGTGCACTGAGATGGCAATTGAGACTGGGCATGGTAGGGTGCACCTGTAATCCCAGCACTTGGGAGGCTGAAAAACAGGAGGATCAGTACAAGTCCGATCTGTGTGGTGAGACCCTATAGACCCTGTACTAAATTTTGTGGAAAACAGGGGGGTTGGGGGGGTGGCGGCAAAATGACAAAGCTGAGGCCACAAGGCTGGGAAAGGACAGAGCAAGAGTGGAGCTATAGCGTGGATTCCCCATCCGGGATCTTTGTACTTCCATGTGGCTGGTTCTGAACCTTTGCAAGTATAGAAAGGGCATGAATGAATAATTTTCTAAATAAGTATGCTTGTATGTACATAGATATAGTTCTCGCTTGAGGACTAGCCCCTGGACACCTTATAGCAGGGTTTCTTAGGTAGGCACTACTCATGGGCAAGGTCAGGCCACTCTTCCTGATGCATTCTAGCATGCAGAACTGCATCCCTGACAAGTGGCAACTCTCATAAAAGTTATGAAAACCATAATGTTTCCAAAAGCTGCCAAATGACCCCTTGGTGACAAAGTCACCCCATGAAGAATGGAAGTCACACAGTCAGACCTCATACACTTCTGCCAGCCATCTGGAAGCCTTGGATCCTTGCTGCATGGAAGAAGGTGCCTCCCTGGTTTCCTCTCCAAAAGAGAAAGCAGTGACACAAATGGACATTTTCAGAAGGGTAACTTGAGGAAAAAAAGAGAGAGAGAACAGAAAGGTAATCATGAAGTGAGATTTAGAAATAATAAAAGAAATAAGGGGGAAAAAACTAGTGAGAGAGACAGAAGAAAAGGAAATGGAAGAAGAAAGAGGGCCCCAGTGAAATGGAGTGGTTAACATTCCAGAATGTAGGACAGAGGAACCCATTATAAAATAAAGTGTTATATTCTCATCAGGCATGATTTTTTTTTTTTTTTAAATAGCAACTCAGTCTGAGGAAAAGGGTCAGGAACTTTCCACAAAGTCATTGTGCAGCTTTGGGAAAGGACCATTGTCCCCATATCACGGACCCCTCAGGGAAGTTGTGTGTGAAGGCCTTTGTTGAAGCTCTTTGTGGCACCCTTTGGTACAGTGTAGCCTGGGGTGTCACCCACGTTAGTGTCCCTGGTGCACAATGAATTTCAGTGGGACTCTGAAATAATGAATATGACTCTTTACATCCAGGGTACAATCAATTTTCTTAACTGCTACTTTCCCAAAACCTATTTAATCTCAAAACACCTTCAGGGAAATAGAAAATCAAGCCCTGTGTGTCTTTCTGACTGATCCTCCTTTTTGCATACTCAGGGGCTCTAAATTTGACTGTAGATTTGACTCTTCTCCAACCCATGTGGATGACAACATGTTTACATCTGCATCTGAATCTGAATCTGGTCACAGGTCAAGTCACACTGGACAAGCAGGTCACTCAATTCTTACAGTATTTCCTTCTGTATGTGCTCAAAAATATCCACTACATATTTATTATAAAAGGCTCTTTATTAAAAAAAAATTACTTTAGAGAGTCTCCATGGATAAATTTTTTTAAAAATCCCTAAGTCTATGACCTGTAAATTCTAACGTGCTTAAGAGTCCCGTGAGGACCCTGTGATACTGCACCCCCTCCCAGTGTCTGGGGTGGAGCTGGAGACTATATTTCTCACAAGCTCCTACCTAATGCTGGCACTGTAGTCTATGGTCTCATTGAGTAACAAGGTTCAAAGTGTGATCCATTCCAGAAGAATCATCTACTGAACTACATTTTTTTCCTCTGTAAGAACTTTTTACAGCTGACTGCTCACAGCTCACCAGGGTAAGTACAAACTCTGGTGAGAAACAGAGGCCCTTCACGACATAACCTCAATTTGGCTTCAGCTCCATAGACTCCCCTCAACCACCATGTACACCACGACTCAACCATCCCAGTTTTGGGTTGTTCCCTAGAATTCCATGTACACCAAACTCCCTGGTCAAGTAGCCGCTGCCTGGGAGGCTCTACGCCCAAGTCTTGACCACCCTTCATTATCACCTCCTCCCTCAGCGCTCCCAAGCCCTGTAGAAACAACATGAGTGTCCTGCCTGCCACGCCTTGTACTTGGCATGCAAGTATCTACATAGTGAGTCTGGTTTGCTGTAATAAGATTACAAAATAAAATTTTAAAAAACACAGGGAGCTATGAAAGTTAATTCAGGAGTTATAGAGGCTCTTTTTCTGACTTTCACGTCCCTGGCTCCTGAAGAAAGGAGTTCATCAATAAATTCTGAGGAGTTAAAAATTTCACAGGATTTCCCTCAGATTTTGTACCCTCGCCCCCATGAATATTTAAAACCAGAGGTTTAGGGCACCACAGTATACAGCTCAAGTAGTCAAGAAGACCATCCCTAGAGAAGCCCCATCCCCTGCATCCTAGGTGTTTCCTCAGTGTCTCCTACATCAGTGTCCGCAACATAAACAATCTCCCATTAAAGAAAAAAAAAAACATATACACATATACAACAACTACCTCCCCAGTCCCCAGATCATTCTCCATCCTATTTCCAAATTCCTCTTTATAGCAAAACTCCTCCACTGTCCTCGTTTCTTCCCTTTGTCCTCTCTTGACCCACACCTCTATACTGCAGAGCTGCCCTGGCCAAGGGTCACTAAAGGCTGCAGCACTGCAAAGCAGAAGTCACTCCCAGACTGCCTCCACTTGGTCTACAGACAGCCCTAGACTCAGCTGCTGCTCCTCCCTGAACTCCTTACTTCCTTTGTCTTCTGGGACACAACTTCCTCATCTTTCTTCTCTTCCCCCTACAGCTGCTCTGTTCTGGTCTCCTCCACACTCTGTTTTCCTAACTCTAACTCAAGAGGAAACCAAGACTCAGTCCCTGGGCTTTCTCTATTCTTTCTCTAACCATGGTCCCCTGCAGTCACAGCCAGCCCTAGGCCTCAAATACCATCTGTAACCCAAGGATACACAGATGCATAACTGCACCCCAGACCCCTCCCTGAAATCCACACTCATCCAACTACCTTGAGATTTACATGTCCACAATGAATTGACTGGCACACACTCTCACCAAACCTGCTCCTCATCACCGGTCTTTGTTTCATAAAGCCAACGTTCTGTTCGACCAGGTACTCAAACCACAACCTGGGTAGCATCCTGACCTCTTTTTTCCTCTCATACAGCCACACACACACACACACACACACACACACACACACACACACCAGCACATCCTGTCAACCTTTAAGATGTCTACAGAAACAGAGCTCTTCTACTGTCCCTGCTCAAGTCCATTTCACCAACAATCTTTGTTTGGGCCCCAGAAAGAGTTCCAATTACCCTTTGCCCATCTGCACTGCCACGGTCTGTGTTCCATCCAAAGCCAGAGCAAGCCTTTTCCAATACAGTTAGGCCACAGCACCACTCTCAAATCCTTCTAAGTGCTTCCTGTCCTCAGAATCAATCCAGTGTTTTCTGCATTCCTCTGTTATCTGGACACATGTCCTGCCCTAGCATGCTCCACTCACTCTGCTTCCTGATGCTTCTCCTGCCTCAGGGCCTCTTCCACACCTGCTTTGCCCAGACATTCACCAGGGCTACCCAGCACCTCTGGCTGCCACTCTCCAAGTCGCCAGAGCCCACAGGCACCCAGGTGACCTAGCGTGCATCCTTGTTTCATTCTTATTTTTTGATGTCTGTCTTCTGCTAAAATATAAAGAGGCAACACTTTCTAAGTTTCATCCCACTTGCTTTTTTCACCTATATCAGTCTTCTTAGCATGATGCCTGGCAAATGAGATGTCCCATGTACTTTTCCTAGGTGGATGAATGACTATTGTTAGGTAATAAGGAATAAGTCCGTGTTTATAGGCATTATGAAAAGGAATATAAAAAATGCTCCTCAACTACACTCTCAACAATCTTGTCTTGACTGAGCTACTAATGTAGAAAAGAGACACACTCACTTCCTTATCACCGTCTTGGACTCTGAGGGACTTGGGCCTCCGTCTTCACAGCTTGGGCTTGTCAGGTTTCCATACCTGTACACACAAAAACAAACCAGCAAGCAAAACAGTCAATGCCATTGGAAAGCTGTTCTGTCCACCCTTAGCCACAAAACATCAGGTATACAACTAGTGAGTAGTTAGGGAAAGAAATGTTTATAAATAACATAAAAAATCCTGCAGTAATCTTGACAGTTTCTAAATGGGTATATCTGTACACTCTAAAGAGGAAGGTAATTTAAAACACTATTTGAAACCTTCTCATCACATTGAATGTGTCTGTGAAGGTTTTAGATTACGGTAGGTTTTTTCTTTGAGTAGGAGAGTCAGACACAAAGAAGGCAAGGCCTCGGTAATTCTGCAGCTCTCCCAGTGCATGCCCCTGCCTGCTGCACTGGCAGCCCCAGGGAGGTGAACGTAGGCACACGTCGGCACCCAGGATGCTGCACTAGGGAGCTGGTCTCCATGAAGGGAGGTCCTGCTGGAGAAGGGTCCTAGGAAAGACTGCTGACCCACAAATAAACATCAGAGAGCTTTAAGGGCTGGCGACCAGAATTCTTGCGCTGCTGCCAAGAACAACTATGGATACCCTGAACTGCACCCACCCAGATTATAGAAACTGAGGAAAAAGGGCCCAAAGGCTCAATATTTTAGAAACCAAAAGGGGCTTAGATTTTTAAATTTTGCTTATTACAAATTTAAAGTTTACTAAGTAAATGGAACTGCTCACCCTTAGCTGTTCTTCTAAGTGCATAGATAAGCAAGCCCATTTCAAGCAAATGTGCTTCCTTTGGTTCAGAGTGTGCATTTAGTACATTTGCATTCAGTTCTTAAGGAAGAGTCTCTGTATTCATTTATAATGCCCAAGCTATTTCAGCAGTTCCTCCTCTTACCAAGAACAATTCAGAGTCCCAGAGTTTCACAAGTTGGTTTTGTGCTCCAAGGTTTTGATAACAGAAATTCTATAATTGGTAGGCTTACATTTTTAAAGAACACACTTTTGTCATCTAATGGGATTAAAGGCCTCAGTCCCCTTATGGTTCCTTTTTCCAAGGATTTACAAATCCTTTTAAAAATAAAAGCTCACCATCTGCTTTGACTGACTGCCAGTCCATCTGGTATCCCCAGCACCCTATCCTGGTGGGCCCCAGTCTGTGCCCTTAGGCACCCCCACACACCTGCTCCTTTCTACAGTTCATCAGCCTTATGGATTTTTTTGGCCTCCTGAAGGTATTTTCCATTGGCCACTGCCCTCTCTGTCTCCCTTCATTCTGTCCACACCTGTTAGTTAGAGGGCTTCCTGGGCTACCCTTTGCTCTTCCTGTGATAAGAACTCAGACAAATTAAGATTTACTCAACCCCATGCAAGCAAGACAGGGATGGGAAACAAAATTTCTGCTAAATAAACAGAGTGGGATTTTTGGCTCTGTCCTTGGCCACCATTATAGTGAACTCTGCCCTCAATTTCACACAACAGGCTTTGTGGTTTGCTGAAGAAGGCAACCTTGGGGGTGCATAGCAAAGAGGCAGGCTCTTGGGAATTTGCTGGACCTCCAAGAGTGACCCATAAACTCTGCTCCTGCCAGCCCTCAATTACTAAAGGTGGGACTTACTCTGCTCTTATCACATTAGTTAGTGCAATAACAGGCTCGCTCGCTCTCTCTCTCTCTCTCTCTCTCTCTCTCTCTCTCTCTCTCCATTGTGGAAACACCTTGTCTTTTATCTTCTGATTGGAAGCAAGAAGAGATAGAAACCAAGGGAGTAATGCTTATAAGGGAGGACACACACTTTAGATTTTTGAAATTTTCAGAGTTTTGTACTATATGTTTCCAGATCTTCATATTCTTTCTTTCTACTTTAGCTTCTCCTGCTTGTCTGTTCTTTTTTCTGCATTTTTCCATGTCGGTTAGATAACACCAATACTTACTGCAGGACCACACCCAACCTCAAGTGTGACAATGGACACTCAGGTGGTGTCAAGAAAGACTAGGCCCTGGTGAGCAAAGGTCCCGCCAGTACATTCATTCGCTGGCACCATCTGCAGTGGCTCAGACAATCACATGCACACTTATCTTGCTACCAGTGTGTCCAGAGTTCCAGACAGGGCCAGAGCGATTATTTGATAATAAGTGGGAGATGTGGAAAAGCCATCAATAATAACAAGGCACACGTGGGACCAGCTGCTCAGGCTCAAACCTTAGATACCCCTGACTCTCCTCTCCCAACACATCAGGACACCCCATGGCTCAGCCTTGGAGACACACCCCTGAATCAAAACACCTCTCAGTTCCATTGTTTCCTCCCTGGTTCAGAATGCCATCCTCTTTGGCTTAGATCAGTGCAACAGCAACGTAACTAGTCTAGTCCTCTGGCTACTGCACAAGCTGTCCAGTGATGTTGCAGAGACCATGTCACTGCACCATTCAAAACCACCCATGACTCTGATCTGAGAAAACCCCAAATCATCACAGGCCCTGAATTATCTGCCCGGTAGCTCTCCCCACTCCTCTCACAACCCCAGACCCCACTCCCCATCCCCATCCCTGCCCTCTGTACTTGCTTCTGTTTCTTCTCCCATCTATGCCAAAGGTCAGCTCCCTCAAGCTACTTCAATGCTACCTTATCAAGGCCTTTCCTGACCATCCTTACTTAAAGCACAAAATAACTCACATCATTTCCTTTACTATCTTCCTTCTATCTATAGCTTGGAACACCTTCTAATATACTGAAAAATTACCTTATTGTGCTATCATTGGGAACACACGTTCCATAAAACCATGGTTCTTATCTCTATTGCCCACTCCTTTATTCCTGTCAGTTTTTCCCTCTCCCCTTTTCTCCTTCCCTCTTTTTGCAGCCCTAAGAATTGAACCCAGAGATGTTCTGCCACTCAGCTACATCTCCAGTCTTATTTATTTATTTATTTATTGAAACAGGCCCTTCCTAAACTGACCATGGTTGGCTTGAATTTGCAATCCTCCTGTCTCAGCATCCCAAGTGCTAGGATTATAGGTATGTACCATTACACCCAGCTGTTTACTAGTTTTAGAGTTTAAAATGGTACTGGCACCTCACAGGCACAGAAGAGCTATTTGCTCTGAGCTAATGAGTGATCTGTGGGATCCTAGAAATAGACATGACAACGAACCTCTCCACTGCTAGGTCCAGACTTGCCTCTGCAAAAGCACCATCTGGTCCCAAGCTTCTACAAGTGCCTTAGCAGGTCTTTGTTTCTTTCTTTCTTTTCTTTTGGAGATAAGGTCTCACTATGTATAAATTCACTGCTATCCTCCTGCCTCAGCCTCCCAGCTGCTGAGATTCCAGGTATGCACAACCACATTTGGTTCCTGCTTTCATTTTTATGAGTTAGGAGCATAAGAAGCTTTGAGAGAGAAGCAATTACTCAAAAATCTAAATTAAGATGAAAAAACAAGTTTTAAGGTTTTTAAAACAGAGATCTTGAAGGTATAAGTTATATGAAAATACAAAAGCACAAGAGAGACTTCCAGATGTAAGGTAAAATTAAAGAGCCAGGAACACTCTGGACTTAATGGACTGGGGCCAGAATGACCACTTGCCCCCTCACCTTGCTCATCATTAAGGAGAATTAATGGCTTATAGAAATTAAGCTAGACTAGAATGGGTAAAATGGAAAAAATACAAGTAAGTCATACTGTTAGTGTCTCTTCATTAAAAAGGCTTGTGCTACTATTGATTGAAGAAACTTTTCTGCCCATGCCTTGTAACCTGAGCAACTACTTTAAAGCTAACAATATTTAATGTATTAATTATTATTATTCTATTTTTTGTGAAACTTTTTTTTACCTTTTTCATAAAATAAAAGGGGGGGAAAAAAGGAAATGAAACTAGACTCCCATTGGAATCCATAATTCTCTGATGTTTACTAGAATCTGTTTTGTTAGATTAAGAACACTTCTTTGATGTTTCCCTGAACCCCTCATAATTTCCCATCTAAAATTAAAATAAAGTTCGATTCTTTTACTCTGGTGGGATAAACGAGGGATGTGTGTATGTGTGCTTAATTAATGGAGTCAAAAAGCTACAGACAAATGTCACCTCCAATTTCTGCAAAACTTCCCGAGGCTTTAAGATCAAAGCTCCAACCTTGTAAGAAGCCTTACCAACAAGCAATTACCCTTTTATAAGTGGTAGCTTATACATTTATATTAAAATACCAATCCTCAGATGACCTTTGGCATAGTTTTTTGTTCTCACAAGGTAAAAGAAAGATTTACAAATCCTCCCAAAGTACAGCCTTTAACAGTTATTTACAATAGCCTAAAAACTGCTAGAAAATAGAAAAAAAACTAACAATAGTTAAACTGGATGCTGATATTTAAACAGGAAAGAGTGACTTCCAGCGAGAAAGTCTGGATTCCGTAGGTCCCATCTAGCAGATTAAATGTTTAATATGCATTTGAAGGGGAGGAGCAGGGGCATTTGTGGCTCAAAAAACACTAAAAAAAAGTTGTCCCTAAAGACAGTATCTCATGGGGGGTGGCTTTCTAACCTCTGCCCCCTCAACGGGAAAGTTTCAGCAACGCTAGACCAGGATGGAAATCATCCTGAAGAACTCTGCACGTTCGACTTGATTCTGGCAACATGAGCCAGTACTAGTGAGCTTATTATATCCCAAGTAATGTGCTCAGTGCCTGACATGGACTGTTTCTTTTGATTCTCACAATCATCTTCCAGGAAGGTATTATTATCCCAATTTTACAGATAAGAAACAAGCAGCCCCAGAGAGCCTAAATAATATGCTACGGAAGACACAACTAATAAGTGAAACGGGGATTTGACTTTTGACAATCAGGCTCTAGTGCCTGGCTCTAAATGCCCACCCTCCTACACAAGCCATAAGGTCCTATTCACTCATTCATTTGTTTTCCCTCTACCATATAACTATAACTCTTTGAGGTTAGAAACCCTGAGCCATTCATTCATTCATTCATTCATTCATTCATTCATTCATCTTTTACCATTTAATCCTCATTCAATGAAATCATTTATTAAATACTATCTCTAGGTATTGTTTTAAGTATGAAGAATGCATCAGCAAACAAACCAAGTCCTTATTTTCATGAAGCAAACATTGTAGTGGGGGAGATTAGAAAATAATAGTTGGTTAATATATTCTAAATCAGACAGTGAATGGTGCAATGGGGAAAGAAATAAAGCAGGCAAGGGTGTCTGGGTGTGACAGAGAGGTCAGAAGTTGCAATTTCATATGGAGTACTGCTCAAGATAGGCCCCGGGTGAGGGCAATATTTAAGTGACCTGCCAGAAACTGGAGTGAGCTCTGTACATTTCTAAGGAACAAGCCTTCAAATAGCAAGAAGATTTACTACACATGTCTTGGAACAGTGGCAGAATGGTGTCTTTAAGGAACACCAAGTAAATCAATAAAGAGCAGACCATGGGGCACAGGAGGCAGGGCACAGAGAAAGCTAAGACAGGTCACAGTGGACTAGTGGACCCTGGCAAAGACTTTGGTTTTAATATTTTTTCTCGCTTACAGCTACATCCCCTGAGCTGACACATACAGACACTTTCTAAACATTTGTTGAATGAATTAATTACTTTCTACTACCATGAATAAAAGAAAGGCTGGAGAGGGAAAAGAAAGAAATGAGATACTCAGTGGGGATGGCAAAAGACAAGCAAGGAGAAGGAAAAGGAAAGACCTCACATGAAGCTGCTGGCCCAAAGATCTCTGAATAGCTTTGCTTTTTTAATAAGCTCCAGCCTTGGAAGATCTTAAGCATTTTTCTTTAACTGACCCACAAGAACACAGGTCGGGTATGAGAAAAATGTTCAGAAGCTGACCTTGGCTGAGGAGAATGACATGGGTGGAATATCTGTAGATGTCAGGAACTCCAAGTAAACCTGGGTGAAGACTTTGGACTGCGTCCTACCGAGGAGCAAGAGGGCTGTTTTTAATCCTTTGGAATAGAACCCTGCAAGGCAGGCACTGCTCCACACAAGCCTAATTTGAGAAGTGGGCCACAGCCACCAAGCCTACCTTGGAAAAATCTTGGTCCCACCACCAAGTTGGTTGCTCAGAAGAATTCAAAAGTCAAAGAAAAGAAGATGGACATCTCTTCCTGCAGAAAATGCCCCAGTGGAGAACCCTGCACTATGCTTTTTGCTCATGAAGTTGGTTTCTCTGGGCAGTTTTTCCATGGTTAGAAAAAGCTAGAAGACACCGAAAGAGCTTCCTTCCCTTCTTTCCAATCTTGGCTGGGAAAGGTCTCTATTGTCCTTACCCTTCAGTTTTCCACAGTATCTCTGTAGTTGCCCCTGGCAGTGGGGGCAACAGCAGCAGCAAAAACTTCTCAGTGTTCCTGCTCCCCTTGACAGTTGCAACATACTAAAAATTTCCCAGGAAAATAACACCTTCATTCCCAGCCCCAACCTGTACTGTCTAAAGAGACAGTAGGTGTCTCTTGCGGCAACTTGTTTCTTATCAAAAAGACAGTTATCTAAGCATATTTGCTCTCACACACTTGCCATAGAGTTTCTCCGAGCTCCATTCCAAGTCCCCATCATCCATCTTTTCTCTGGCTGGGTTCCACACTCAGAACCTTGTAGGTCATCACTGTCTTTCCCTTCCACTTCTAGCTCCTTATAATTCTAAACCAAATTCTAAGTCCAGCTTGTCAGCACACCACAACTGGGGTATCTACAACAGAAAAAGCAAGGAGGGATAGGAGGAGGACAGGGAGGAGATACCACTCAATCCACTACATGTTCTATTAATGAGCCTAGATCTTTCTCGGATTCAAGTCAAATTAGCACATTATTAACAAATCAGTCCAATTCTGAGACTCAGTTTTTCCAACCACAGGAAGTTGGTATTGCAATTCTTCAAGAAGCTTACAAAGCCTGTTATGAAAAAGCAAGTACAACGAACATGAGTTTGGCATCATGGCATCCTGTCATTTTCAAAACTACTTTTCTCTCCCAGGATTACAAAAACACTCAGCGTAGCTCAGTTTATTTAAATTGGCATTTACTGCAACTTTAGAAGAAGCCAAATGCAAAAGAACTGTGTTTCCCAGGTCTGGGGGCCAGATTTCACTCTCAGAGAGTAAGTTTATAAAAATATAAATACTTTTTAAAAGTCAAATAAGAAAGAAGTGATAAGAAAAACATAAAATTAATTCAGCCAATTCATTTTCCTTTCCAAGGTTTAGAATTATTTTTTAAAACTATTAAATTTACTTTAATGAAGTCTATATATATATACATATATATATATATATATTTAAGGAGAATAATTAATTTACTTTTCACAATCATACTTAGGATTCTAGCTCCAATTATAAGCTAGAACTAGTGCTCTCGTTTGACTCACAGTGGCCACCTATATGTCCCTTGTCACCCATGCTAGGATCCCTTTGCCTAAAGGGTCAAAACTCAGGGTTCCTAGGATGAGCTTATAGAGGAATTTCCTAAATTATACACAAAGTTTTATGACATGATTTTTTTCTAAATAGAAAGTCCATAATTTTAACAGGAGTTTTTGATCAATTCCTTACACCCATTGCTAGAAAAAGTCAGAACCACTCTTTTAGCTTATCAAGCTACACTAAAAGCTTTCCAGTTACCACTCAATATATACACATTGCCTTTACGTTTCTTATCAATTTGGTCATTTCCAAGGATCAGCATACATTTTTTTAAAACCTGTTGGGCAACTCTACATTCTTTTGGGGGGAAAAAGATAACTACATGTCCTGCCTCCCTTTTCCAAATGAGGTGGGCAGAGGGCTACTTCATGGAAACATGGTTATCTCTTGAGTCTTATGAATCCCATCTTGGGAACAGAAATCCAGCACAGTTACAATCTGAGGTGAAGCTGTCAACAGCATGCCTTTGGTATCTACTTGAACAACCATCACTGCCATCCCATAAAGCTAGAGTCCTGCAGTCGCTGCTTGTTCCCATGGAGAATTCCTACAATGCTGCTGGGTGGGAATGGCATCTACTTGGAAAAAGTAAATAAAGAGCTCCCAAAGATAACCAACCCGGCAGGGCAGAGAACTTCTTTCCATTTTCCCTCATGTGATTATGGCTGGGTGTAATTCTAAGGCAGTACTAGATTAAAGTTTTCTGGTTAACCCAAAGCAATTGGCATAGTTACAGGGAGAAAATAGAAACAATGCTTGTTGTGTTGAGACTGAGTCCTTTGTTCCAACACTGTTTCCTGGAACTGACTGTGTGGGCCACAGCCGAGCAAGGCATGAGGTCTGAACAAAACAAAGGTGAAGGTAATCTCCTGACCCTTACCATCTTTGAGCCCATGAGCACTAGATTTTTGGAATCAATTTCCTTGTATTTAATCTATTGTTATTACAACAAATCAACCACACAGTGGCTTCAAATAAATGTGCTGTTTTATAGTTACAGACGTGAGAAGTCCAACGCAGAACTCAAGGGGCTAATGTTAAGCCAGCAACAGGGCTGCATTGCCTTCTAGAAGAAGAATGTTTAATTGCCTTTCTGGTTTCTAGCAGAGGCCTGTGTCTCTTGACTCATGGGCTCCTTCCTCCTTCCTCAGAGCTAGCAGAACAGCGTCTCTATAATGCTAAAATACTGCCTGCATCCTCAGATCCCCATCTCTGACTCTCTTCTGCATCTGTTTTTCATATTTAAGGACCCTTGCAATCACTACACCCACCTAGATAATCCAAGATAATCTTATTTTAATATCTACTTAATTACATCGGTAACCAAAATTCCCTTTGCCAACAACTTAACATATGCATAGATTTCGGGGATTAGAATTCAGACATCCTTTAGGGCTGTTATTCTGCCTACCACAGATTGATGTGTGAATTAGTATAAATGTTGTATCTCCTATTGTTCTAAGTTTTCTTTTCCACTTGATAAAGCATGAACCAGGAAAAGCATAAGGCCTGTCAGGAAGGACAGGCCCTGTAAGTTTTCAATGCTCTTCTCTATGCTAGAAGCATTTCAATACCCAAAGTTTCTGACACTCCTTGTTCCCATCCAGTTTTCCCTTCCTCATAGTCACAGGAAATAAGATCTGAGTTCAATTTATCCTTTAAGAACCTGCTTTGTTTTTTAACTCATGATATACCCAAAAAGTGTTTTGCCTACAAGTCATCCACACCCAGACCTAAAGAAAATCTACTTAGACTCATTGACTGCTATAAAAATCTTAAGAAATGGCCTTCATTTATAAATAAATTCTTACCCTAGCCCAGATATCTGTTTTTAAGGTAGAAACAATGCAATTTTTTTTCTGCATGTAGTACAGGGTCTACAGGGTCTCAGTACACAGATCCTTCCTGCTTTTCAGCCTCCCAAATTCTAGGATTACAGGCGGGTGCCTCCACGCCCAGCCTCATTCACATCTCAGCACGCCCTGGAGGTGGGGCCAGTATGGCAGGCCAGGTATGGAACATCCGGCCCCTGTGTCTGCCTAAGCAGGAACTTTAATCTGCTAAGATGTCTGGCCAGCCCTATAGAAGCAATGCAATGTTAAGATTTTCTGAAAGCTTTCCCTCTAGATAAATGAGACAAGCATCCAGGAGCCAACTGCCCAATACAGCTCAATGTTTTCTTGCACAGGAGCACAAGACTCATGGACAAGCCACTCTACCTGTTTCCATTTGACCCTGCAGGGGGCTGAGGGTTTATAACTTAATGGAAAATAGAATATCATTATTTTGAATTTTTTGATGTAAGTGACATAAATTGAATATTAATATGTAACTCTTAGTGGAAAATGCATAGAAAAAATAATACTATGACTTGTATAGTAACAAAAGTTATTATGAATGTTAGTACCATAAGAGCCCAGTCCTTGGAGGTGACATATGGCCATCACAGCAGGGTGCTAGGAGACCCTCCAACTGGGCTCAATTTCCAGTATCTGCTTCTTCCAGCTGTTTCTGTTGATAATTTGATTTCTCTGAACACAGAAAACTAGGGGGAAGATACAGAAACCATGCCTCGTACTAAAAGAAGAGAAAGCAAGGAAATTTTCTTATTCTATGAGCATTACATGCCAACATGAATCTGTGAATATTTAAAAAGAGCCTAGTATAATTCTAGCACCCAATTTTTTTTTTACAAAAGGTATTATTTTTAAAGGAGGTTTAACAAACAGTAATTTAAAACATACAGTATGCATCTCCAAAATATTTGCTTAGCTTCTTATGCTAAGAAAACATCCAAGAAGCGAATGGGTTTGTACTATGTGCTTTTTATAGAAACTTTACTACTACCTAAGAGGAAGGAGGCCTACTGTTATGAAATTTTGCATTACTTTTTTCCATAAAATAAAAAATAAAGTATATATTTAGTCCTCACTTCCTTGACAATGATGGTGCACATCTACAGATTTATTTCTCTCTCCCTCTAAATATAGGGCTAAATTGAGTAATGCACACTGCTGCACCTCCAATACCTGCTCATACTAGGCAACTGAAATAGATCCTGCTGCAGGCCCCACTGCTCTCTGAGGACAGAGCAATCAGAAACACAAGGCTCTGAAGAGGGGAGACAATTAAGAAAGGAGCGGGATATGTTAAATTTAAATAACGGTAAGTCCCACCTAAAGAAGGAAAGCAAACAAGGTAATGGTTATTTTCCAGCCAAGATACTAAGAACTTCATCCATCCTATCCAGTTTAACTTTTTTTTTTTTTTTTTTGGCAGAACCAGAGATTGAACTCAGGCCCTTGCGCTTGCCAAGTAAGCGCTTATTCTACTGAGCCACCTCCCTGGCCGCCCCCCCCTACTTTTTTTTGGGGGGGGGTGCGGCAGAACTGGGGATTGAACTCAGGCCTTTGCGCTTGCTAGGGAAGCACTTATTCCACTGAGCCATCTCCCTGGCCCCTATGCTATCCAATTTAAACCTCACATTGTGGTCAGGGGCTTACAAAGGGTAAAAATACAATGCAGGATTATTTAATTATAAGATTATTTTATAATACCCAAAGAGGCACATACAAAAAGAGTGCAGGAAATCTGGCTACTCACTAAAGACCAAAGAATCCAGCTGAGGGGCTGGATCCCACAGCAAAGTCCGGCATGAGTCTGAGGAAAGATTTGGATCCCATTACAATGACCACCAATGAGTCTAAATGGAGCCTAAGTGCCCATGACAATGTCTCATGCAAGCCTGCTTCACAAATCTGCACTGGAAAGGCTCAAAGGTCACTGGTAGAAGCTAGAAAGTCTGCCAGCAGGATGAAGGATCTGTGCTAGCAGGCTGAGGGATCTGCACTGGAGCCAGGAAGCAATGCTCAAAGTAAGGACCAGAGCTCCCCTGCAAAGTACCACAGCCATCCTCAGCACCAGTGAGACTTCCAGATCCTCCAACAAGTTATCATCAGAAAAACCAACGCAAGGCCAGCCACGTAGCTCAGCAGACTAAAGTGCCTGTTCAGGCAGGCATAGGGACTGGGGTTCAGTCCATGGCATGTTGTGCCAGCCCCACCCCAGGGGTGTGCTGAGATGGTGAATGGGAATGGGCATAGTAGTGCACACCTGCAATCCCAGTGCTTGGGAAGCTGAAAACAGGATGCTCACTAAGAGTCCAATCTGTGTAGTGAGACCCTATACTAAAATACATTAAGAAAAAAGAGAGAGAGAGAGAGAGAACGAACTGGGGGAGGGGCAGCCAGGCTGGGCTGGGTGTGACGGGGGCCGTGCACCCTGCAGGGAGCTGCCTTCAGGCACTGAGGCAGGCAGGGTCACCACTAGGACGTGTTCCTCATGATCCGGCGCCACAAGACCACCATCTTCACGAACACCAAGGAGTCAAGAACTGTGTTCCAGCTGAAGTACATCGTTGAGAGCATCCTCAAGCGGCCGCCCAACAAGCAGAGGCTGTACAAGGATGACCAGCTTCTAGATGATGGCAAAAACATTGGGAGAGTGTGGCTTTACCAGCCAGAGGAAGGCCACAGGCCCCCCACAGTGGGGCTGGCTTTCTGGGCAGATGACACCTTTGAGGCCCTGCGCATTGAGCCCTTCTCTAGCCCTCCGGAGCTTCCAGATGTGATGAAGCCTCAGGACTCTGGTGGCAGTACCAATGAAGAAGCTGTACAGTGATGGCCCCTAGCCCACCCTCCAGAACCAGGAAGTGATGCTCAAAGTGAGGACCAGACCTCTCCCAAAGTGAACCATACTCATTCTCAGCAACATTAAGGTGCTGAGCTCCTTCAACAATAAGAACAGCCGAGTTTATCAAGAAAGCATGTATGACAAGCTCCCCTAGGAAAACTAATAGCTCCCTACAGCTTCTCCTCCAGTTCTTGTTCATATGTTGTTGATAACAGTCCTCAGGTGGTCCTCCCCACCCCAGCATCATGCCAATTCAGTTAAGCTGTGTTTTATAAGTTGACAACCGGTTATGAATCCACCATACCTCATAATAACCCTACAAACTAGGTTCTATTTTTACATTCTGTTCTATATAAATAAACTAAAGCTAGAAAGATAAATTGCTCAATGCTACAGAGCAAGGAGTTTTAACCAGCTTTCCATCACTCTAACAGATAATTCAGATAATCAATTTATAAAGAGAAAGGGTTAATTTTGGCTCTAGGTTTTAGAGGGTCCAGTCCATGCCTAGTTGAAGCCATTTCTTTTGGGCCTGTAGCAAAGGTTGTGCATCATGACGAGAATGTGTGGTGGAGCAAAACCACTTCTCTCGTGGCCCAGAAATGAAATAGAGGGTCTGAGTCCCTCTATCCCTTTAGGGGCTTACCCCAAAGGAACCAGTGAACTCCCACCAGGCCCTGCCCCAGAAAGGCTCTACTGCCTCCCCAGAATAGAGAGGCTTACAATATGGGTCTTTGAGAAATGCTTATGATCCTAACTACTGCAAAGTATAAAACTAGATTCAAATTCAAGTTTTCCAACTCCTACACCTATACTCTTTATTATACTATATACTGAACACATGGTTCTTGAAGCTAAAAAGATAGCCAAGTTGCTTTTTTCCTAAAATATCTTAAAAGTCTGAAAGAAAAAAGAAGCATATCTGACACTACGACAGTCTTTATTAGTAAAAAGAACTTCTCCAATCTTTACATTTGAGCAATTCATCTCTACGCCGTGGAAGAACTGGCTTCCCAAGTAAGGGCAGCTTCATTCTTGCTAAGCAGCACATCACCTTTTGCGCACAAGAGTGCTACTACTCCGGGTGGCATAAGGTACAGATTTAAAGTTACTATTTGGTTACATAAGTCCACCCAGACTTCCTCGTTTGATATCACATGCTTTCCAAGAACAGTGCCTCTGGGAAGTACAGTGGTATGGAGGTCAGGGATTTGGCCAATAAAGACACAAAAATACTCCAGACATACAACTACAGCAGTGACCTTTTTGACCCACAATCTAAAGACCTACAATCATGGGCCAAAGTGCCATTTTACTTGGATAAAGTCTCTCCTCCATAGTCTCTATCATAAAACCTAGCTCTCATCTTCCCATGGTTATATCAAGTTTAATTAATGCATTTATTCATATGTGTGTCAGCATTACATTCTCCCACTGGACATTACATGGAAGAGGGCAGCAGCCTCTATCACTATGATATATGTAGCGCTGCGTACAGTACATGCCACATAGTAAACAGCTGCTACATACTGTTTGAGCAGAAAAATGAATGACAGCATAGATGTTCCAGTAAATTGCCCACAACTGTGTGAAGGGAGCTGCCTTCAGGAAATGCAGCTTCTAAGGAAAATCAACTGGAGAAGTAGGGAGAAATAATCCCTTCCTTTTAAATGGTACTCAGAAATCATGAGAAGTGACATGGTACAAAAAGACCTTCTGAGTTATAAAGGCATGGGCTTTAATTCCAGCTCAGCTACTTATGGATTGAATGTTTCTGAGCCACAGTTTTCTCACCTGTAAACATGGGGTTATAATAAGTAAACTAAATGAGACACGGTGTGTGAAAATACACACCACGTAACCTGGGGAAAAGAAATAAGTTCAAAGAGATACTGAATCAGCCTCTGCTCTGTGACATAAACAAGCAAGTTCAAGGGCCACTATAATCTTAAAGCTTAGGTTTCCAGACAGCATCAGCCTTCAACCTCCCCAAATGTCCTCCCCTGGGAGAAATCACTTGGAATAAAGGGAGTAATTCAGACCATTCCTTGGTGCTTTCCACACTATGATCCCAGCACGTCATGGCTGTGGAGACATAACTCACCCTATTGTGACCAGACACAGCATTCTGCTAACTTGCGACAGCAGAGAAAGAGGACATCTAGGGAATACCCCAAAAGGTAGCTACTAGGACAGCCGCTTGAAGAAGTATCTATTTAGTTGTACAGACAATTCATGGTTCTCAGGACTACAGGCTGAAGGGCATTCTGTCTCCACTGGAGGTTGAGTATGTTCCGTGGTATCTAAATTCCTTTTTAAAAAAATATATATTTTTTTGTATTTTTAGTACAGGGTCTACAGAGTCTCACTGTGTAGATCAGACTCATAGTGATCTTCCTGTTTACAGCCTCCCAAGTGCTGGGAT
>NDGN011447087.1:0-17833 GCA_002564285.1 Tympanoctomys barrerae
GCATTCCATTTAGGGGAATTGGAACAAGTTAATTACATGTTGATAAAAATCTTTAAAAACACTAAGCCTATTCCAGATACTAGATCACATGGATGACCATAACATACAATTTGATTTAAATACAGGTTTTTGGTTTGTGTTTTATAACTGGGTTGATGCATGCCTTATAATTTTATTAAGGCTAATGAGAGAAAAACAAACCAAGGTACACATAAGGGAGCCTTTATTTATCACATCATCAGAGAAGAAATGATGACTGGACACTGGAGAAAATTTTACAATACTGTACTTAGGAAGTTTTGGGAAAACTGTGCCATCATGAGACACTTGGTAGATGACACTGACGCTACTGCTGTATGCTTCTGAAATGGGAGGATACTGAGCCAGGCACTCTGACAATGAAGGTGATAGCTTACTTCTCTAGACCCTAGTCATAGTCTGGCTTATTCCTTCACCTGGTTATCACTTATTTCCCTTTTGTACAACACATCAGAATCAGTGCAACAAGAAAAGTACAGAAAGACATAATTGAACGTTAAATCCCTAGCTACTTAGAATGAAGCATGATATATATATAGCAGTCATTCACAATGTCTGCGGAGAGTTAAGAAGGAAGTCAATAGAGAGAAAAAATTTTCTTTTCAGATGTAGACCAGATGGAAGTCAGTTAGATTCCAGCTAAGAAAATTCATGCTATTTATGTTTGAAATATTTTATATGAAGATCAGTAGTATAGTACGTGCTTATCATACACAAAGAAGGCCCAGGTTTAATCCCTAGCAATACAGAAAATTAAACAATAAGTATTTCATAGAACTTATTGTGTCTTTCATCAGTTTCTAATCTTGCTTACTATCCATGAGTCAATATTTTTGAATGTCTTATTTCTGATTTATTGAAGTTAATATTTTGTAGAAAATTAAGTAAATGTCCCCTTTCCTTGGAATCTCTGGACATCCTAGAGAAAGCGAGGAGAAATGAGACAATGGCGAAGAAATACCTGAAAATACTCAAGCAAGATATAAACCTATTAGATACTGAATATTTTTCTGATATTAATAACGTCTATAAGCCTACTGGCTGAAATATAAAAGCAGTAGTTTCTCTTGGGTTTTCCTGAATACAAAGTTCAGGTTTCAAAATGATGGACTAAACATGGATGAAGAGTTTCAAATACTGCTACAACATACGTGTGGTACCAAATGGCTATCATGACACAATAATGAACTTAAAACTGCAGCACTGAAAGGAATCAGTGTGTAACGCACATATATTTACTTGGTGTTAGCCTTCAAAGTTATAATGTTGGCATGCAAAAGTAACATATTAATCAGAAAATCCAACAGAATAACTCCCAAGCACTAAACACTTGCTTGGCTGGATTCTGGAGAATGAGTGAATGGAGCACCAGGTTTATTTGCTTAAGGAATGCAAATAAAAGTTCCTCTTGTGTTTACACAGTAGGAACCAAGTGAATGGCTCTAATGAATGTCATAAGAATAGCTCTCTCTGAACTGTTAAACTATCACAGCTATTTCCCAAGACAATATCCCCAAAATGTTGTTTCCAAACCAGCAACATTATCCTCACATAGGAACTGAATGGAAATCAGAAATTTTAGACAGAGGCTCAGACACTGATTCCACAGTCTCTCCAGGTAGTGATATATCCCACTGAGGGCCTCTGCCTCTATTAACATTCTTCTTTCGCCCAGCCTGGTGCTTGATGAGAAGAAAGGCCCAGCAGAGGAAGAACTCACGTGCACAGGTATGACTCTTTCTACCCCTCTTGGGTATTCTTGTTCCAGCACAACTACCGCCCAGATAGAAACTCTTCTTTTTCAACACTATCCCATCAGACAGTGACAGCCGACAGCAGATGAGTGCTCTTCATGACTTCCCTAAGTCTTACTTAGTAGTGCTCTGTGGCAGGACCCAGGATTGGTATGTTTAAAAAAAAAAAACAACAGCAATGACTAATGTACACCTGAAGTGAAGACTCACTGGGCCAAATAAGAAAAACGGAGACCTGTATTTGTTGGAAAAGGCTGCAAAGAGGAGCAGGGTAAACTTTTTCTTGATCCTTTTTCCCACCTCAAACTTTCTTTTTTTCTTCTCTGAGGCAGGGTCTCACTGCAGTTCAGGGTGGCTTTCAACTCACTATGTGGCCTTGCTTGGCCTCAATCTCAAAGCAATTCTCCTGTCTCAGTCTCTTACGTGCTGGGATTATAGATGTGCACCACCATGCCCACCTCAGACTTTTAAAAATTAAATTTTAGGGCCGGCCAAATAGCTCAGTGGATTAAAGTACCTGCAAGCAGGTGCAGGGGTCGGGGATTCAATCCCTGGGCCTGTCATGCCGGCCTAGCCCCAGAGTGCACTGAGATGGCAACAGAGACTGGGCATGGTGGCATGCGCCTGTAATTCCAGTTCTTAGGAGGCTGTAAACAGGTGGATCAGTATGAGTTCGATCTAGTAGTGAGACCCTGAACACCCTATAGACCTTTCCCTAAAATACAAAATAAATAAATTAATTTTGCGCTTATTTCTTATTAAAGGGAAGAAAATGCTCTTCTGCACAGGGAGTCAGGGAGTAATCAAGCCTAGAACAGAACAGGTAGCAAATAGTGCAAAAGAAAACAAAATGGAGTGCCTACCTAGGGCACTAAGAGCATACCAACCATGTCTCTGGGCTTTACCACAGATGAAAATCCCAGGCTTATTTTTCATTCCTCATTCTGGTCCCTGCCATGGTGAAATACTCTCAAGGCACTGTCAGCACTGTCTAGAGCAGGGACACTCTCCTACTGCACAGAGTAACAGAAAGGAGGGAAGAGTCCTTTAATACCTTCCACCATCAGATGACTTGAAGGTGACTGTAATGGATTTCAAATCTACTGTTCTTTTCACTAACATGGCCTAATGCCTATTTATGGGTGCCTAATTCCTGAGTGTATGTAATCAGACTTGACCACTGTTGCCCAGCTTTGATCACAGGTATACCTGTGACCAGCAATTCAAAAGTATATTTTTAAGACGATGATAAGTATTTGGTTTAAAAAGCAGTTTTTAGGGTTAAAGATAAACTTTGTTTTAAATTTTAACACTAAGTAAGTCATAAAGTTACTATACCCTTACTTACCTATGAAATGTGTGTAACAATACTCCTTTATAAATTTGTAAAGTATGAAAATATATGTAAAAAACATCTATGAAAGTTTAGTATGGACACTGATACTAGTTTCATTAAATGATAATAAAATGCAGCTCAAATGTCTAATATTGACCTTTCCCCATGAGTTTATGTAACATCTTTGTGTATCTGTATCCTGCTTAAACAGGCATTTCAAAAAGCACATTCATTCTCAGCTCCACATTTCGCATTTTAGACTGTTTTTACACATTTAAACCTACTTTCTCCACTAAGATCAACAGACAGAATAGCCCGTGGGTACTGATAAGTTGTAGTTTTCTCTGTAAACATGCTCCGTGCAGCCAGAGAACTCCCAGAAGATCGCGTCAATGGAGAGCAGCACCTTTCCAAAAATTCCAAGGAACTGTCTTCATAGTCTGAATAGTCTGCAACACAAGATACATATAGGAATCGTAGGTAATCAAGGAAGGTCATTATGAACCTCATGCTGCTTCTCTCTCTCAGCCATGAACACTTAGGTAATTATCTATCTGATGGAAACGGGTTTGCCACACTCAGGAAATCAGCATATCCCACGCAGTGTACTGAGCAGGGACCACGAAGTTCTATCTGGTAGCAATAGGTGTCTGCCACATAATCAAAAACTGCAAACTGACAATTTCTACATTTTCTTAGATTATAAACATCATCAAATCGACAATAAGAGATTTAAGATTAGCCTATTGGGGCTGGGGAGATGGCTCAGTAGAATAAATGCTTGCCTGATAAGCACAGGGTCTTGAGTTCAATTCCCAGTACCACAAAAAAAAAAAAAAAAAAAAAAAAGATTAGACTATTGTATAAGAGATGCACCTGGTATTTGCACCATATTGTAGTAAGAAATTGATCAATAAATCTTTCCAACAAAATCCCCTGAAAGAAGTGAATTGGTCCTAAAAGAATTGTCCAAGTTTTGTTCTCAGTTGGGGAAACACTATACTGATGCATTAAAGGAAAAACCCTGTACAGCTTATGAGGGGGAAGGTCTGAGAGAAAGGGAACTCAGAGGTGAGTGACCTTAGAACATGCGAAGACTCCACAGCTAAGAGCATGTGGCATATCTGACCCACACACATCTGGCTTAACCACAGTGAGAGAAGGGAACCAGATATGAGGCCAGATTGATAGCAGCTACATTGGGTGACACAGTTTATTCTAAAGTAACAAGAAGCCATTTAAGGTTGTAAGGGTACACAGGATGTGTCACGGCCTAATCCATTCCCAGATCACTCCAGTGGCACACATGGAAAAGAGGGGACAGGTGAAAGCTCACAGAGCACTAGTTTAGGCAACAGATGCTGGTGGTGGCTTGGGTGGGGGAGATGGAAGGTGAGATGAAAACAAGGAAGTACAGGAAGATGCAGCAATCTTGGGTGGGGGGGCAGGAATGGCATCAAGAAGACAGATTTCCAGGCTTCAGCTTGAGCAATTAGATTCAGAAATAGACAGGACAGTGAAAGGGAGACAGGGAAAACAGAGGTAGCAAGGGTTCAGAGCAAGGCTTTTTAAGAGGTGAGAACCTACATATACTATCTGTAGGAATCTAAAGATCCATGGATGGAGAGGGGAAACAGCAATAGATGTTAACAGATGCCAAGGACAGAGTGGATGTATTAAATATGCAAGTAAGAATATATTGACAGGAGAGGACCATGTTTCCAACTGTGTGCCTAGTACCTCAGCTGAGTGTGATGCAAAAAATATCACTAAGGCAGGTTAGAGAATATAATTAGAGGTGGACACAAGTGGAAAGGTATGGAAAAAGGTAGACACACAAGTTGACAAAAAAGAGTAGTAATAACACTGGTCTGTGTTACGTGAAGGGGCTGGCTATAGTAAGCAGAACACAGCCTATGCCCTCATCCCTGGAACTGGTAATTACTTAATGTTACATGGCAGAGGAGAACTAAGATTACAGTGGAGATTAAGCAAACCAGTCAATCAGAAAGTAGGGAGAGTGCCCCGGATTTGGGTTGGTTCCCTCTATCCCCACGGGTCTTTAAAAGTGAAAGAGGGAGGTAGAAGAGTTGGCATCAGAGTAAAGCAAAATGAGACTTGACTGGATAACATCAGCTTTGAATGGGAAAGAAGACAAAAGGGGTTTGAAAAGCAAGGCAGTCACAAAAGGCGAGAACATGGACCATCCTTTTGAACTCCAGGAGGGAATGCAGTCCTGCAGATTCCCTGATGTGATTAGCCCAGTGAGTTTCCTTTTGCATTTCTGACCCCCAAGAACTTGAAGATAATAAGCCCTATTTTACACCACTGATATGCAATCATCTGTGACATCTGCTATGGGAAGCTCATACAGTGGTTGTCATAAATAGCAGAGCACAGCCAACACCAACTGCAGGTTGCATGTCCCAAAGGTAACTTTAAATACTTTCCATGTGCTAACTCTTATTTCCTCACAACCAACCCATAAGGGAAGTTGGATTGCTGTTGCTATTTCACAAAAGGAAAGAATGAAAGCACAATAGGTTAAATAAACGGTCCGAGGATGCTCAGCTATTATTGGCAAAGAAAACATTCAAACCCAGACAACCTGACTCTAGGAACCTCATTTTTAACCACAAGTGCTATTAATGTATGCTGACATTTCAAACATGCCTAAACTGTAAAGCTTTACAGTCTAGAATCCTAGGCCTCAGCCCCAGCAGGCAGGGAGTAGAAAGACGGCCAGAGGATGCCCACAGAGCAGAGCAGTATGTGCATGGCACTGTGCTATTCTAATCCCATGGCCTCATCGCTACTGTGCATTCTGTCAAGACTGCACACTTTAGGAACAGGTCCTTAGGCCTAGGTAGGAATAGGTATGAAAAAAGCATTTGATTAACTGCCAGGTACTGTGCCAAGTGCTTAACATGATTATCTCAGTGAATCCCAAGGATATACAGACACGGTAAAAACGATCATTATGACTTTATAATTGAGAGGTAGAGATTTAAACAGCCTGCCAAATGCTGCTCACCTGGAAATGTTATGAGCCAGCTTTCAAACCTTACACTATGTCACAGAAGCTGCCCTCTGATGGACTATGTATCACCCTTTCAGAAAAAGTATAAAGTATCCGATTATAAAAGTGGAAGAAATGCCAACTTGGTGCTAAGAATGAAACATGGTTCACATATAATTGAAATATATAAGTGAACAAATAAAATTCCTCGGCGTTCTGCACCATATCTGTGTTCCTTACTGCTATCTCATTTAGGGATTATAAAGAAAGCTTACTGCTATGTTTCAAGGCTTAGATCAGAAATAATCTCCCATATATTAATCTCACTTCTTGATCATTCAAAGTTTGATAAATTTTATATAAATCTATTTTGTACCACTTTTACCACACAAATGACCCCTTCCTGGTAGACAGCCAATGTGCTTTGGATTACCTGCACTATGCGCTTACATGCTTGCTCATACGGTCTTCTTTGGGAACCTTCACTTTTGCTATGCAAGGCCTTCGTTATCCACATTTCTAGCTCTAGTCCTTCTGGACATCTCACTTTGCCCATATTATTAGGCATGTGACCTGCTCAGAGTAACAAAACTAAAAACTGGTAAATGAGTTACTAGTAAATCCTAATGCAGTGACTTTTCATAATGCAGGTTGAATACAATGCAACTTTCACATTGGGTGAACTGATTTTGATAACTAAAACATGTCAATCTAATAGTGTATGGAACAACTGTGAAGAACTACTTGATTAAATTACAACATTTCTAGCTTCATCTAAATAAAAGTTTTCCATAGCAATAAAGACAAAGAGATGAAAACAATGCAGTCTGCTAACCAATCCTGAAGGTACAGAAGGTAGTTAACAATATAGGTTGGTGATTAAAAATGCAGACTCTAAAGCTGGACTATGGGATTGAATCCGCTTTCCACTCTGTATTGGCTCTGCAAGCTAAAACAACTCTATCTCTATGTACTGCAGTTAACTGTAAAATGTAACAGTCAGGCCTGCTATAATGGGTTAGTATAAGGATTCAATTAATACTTAAAAATGCTTAATGTTTGATACATAATAAATACATGATATGCAAAATAACATTGAGTGGTGAATGAATACAATTTAGAATGACATTAGGAACCTCACAGAGTAATAATGTGAATTCTTTACCATCAGGATAACCTCAAAATTTTAAAATACTTAAAACCTCATATTTACTGCATATTCTTCTTCTAATGTAATCATTTGGGGAAAATTATTGCTCCCAGATGAATGTAAATAGCCCAGAATAATTTTTTTCAACTGTAATAATTAATTACAAAAATGCTGGTAATTACCAGACTCCACATCTGTTGTTTATAAACATCAATGCTTCTGGGCATCTTCAGCATTTACTAGCATTCCCTGGACAAAGTTACAATGTTCATCTACAGACCTGATTTTAAAATATAAGCAAAGATGTAAGATTCATTTTTTTCATTAGAAAAAAAATATAGATATAGATATAGATATATATGTAAAACATTACTTTTATTTTAAAAATGACTTCTGTACAAGACTATTTTTAAAGGCTTTTTAAAAATTTATTTTTTTATTTTATTTTTATTTTTTTGGTGGTACTGGGGATTGAACTCAGGACCCTGTGCTTGCTATACTGAGCTCTCTCCCCAGCTCCTGTACAAGAATATTGTAGTCTTGTACACTATTCTAAAGTGCAAGTTTTCTTTGTAATTTTTTCTCTTTCACTTCTAGTCATTCCTTTTTCTGCTGCCTTATCACCTGCTGTGTTCTCCTAAGCACTCTGTATATCACATTCTGAGAGTAAATGTAGTTCTTTTCTTACTGGTTTTTTTGATCATCCCTTATTACCTTTTCTCCCGCATCCTGGGTCTGAATGTGGCACTAACCCCCGCAATGAGCCTCAGTCCCGAATGCAATGTAAGATGGCATGAAGAGCAGGCCACTCCCACATGGCACTGATAAGCCCCACCAGATTCATTGCCTCAGAGAAGACTGGCAGGCTGGGAGCTCATCTGGCAATTTTATCTGCAGTTTGAAGCTGTAACACACCATTCATAGCAAGGTATCCAGGAGTAAAGAGTTGATGTTTTTGTCTATGGGGCTCTTGCGTTTCTAAACTTTAAGTCACTTAGAGATTGGATTCTAACAATTACACATGAAGGGGACAGGAAACAGCTTTCTGGAGTGTGCAAAACTGTCAATCTGTATTAATTTTTGGACCAGTGATCAAACTTAGGACCTTGTACTTGTCAGTCAGGAGCTTCAGCCACTGAGCTATCTCCCCAGCCCTGTCAACCTTTTTTTTTTTTTTTTTNCATTTTGATGTTTACTCTGGACACTTTAGAGTTACAGAACATAGGAACTTCATATTCTGTGGAAAAATTAAATATTATTTTTGGACCATGAAGAGAATTGAAATTTGAAGTATTTCCCAACTGCAGTTATCCACTATGACACTGTCTCACTTGGTTTGTATTTCTTTAAACTGGTTTTATGAAATACTTGATGAATATGGTGGAAAAAAAAGGTATGATATAAAGAATATCAGTAACAAAGAATACTCACATACTCAACATGACATTTAAAAGGAAATTACCATTTTAATTCCCCTCACGTCACTTGTAACAACTTCCCTTCCTCACCTCAAAGTTGCACTATCCTGAATTTTTATTGATTATTCTCTTATTGTTTTGTTTTTCTCATATCACAACTGAATCTCTAAAAAATACAGAGTTTCATAAATATTTTTTGATCTTAAATAGGTCATACAGTGTTCTTTTCAGTGAATAGACTTTAGCATAACACTCTATCCTTGAAACTCCTGTAGATGTAATTCATTCATTGACCTTTAAATGAAGACACAGGTGACTCCTCTAGGATAACGATGCAGCTTCCAACACTGCTACGACAACCCAGTGATTTGCTCCTCATATGCCATGTGAGTTTATTCAGCATTTTTTAGGTACAGGCAAGCTACTTTGAGCAGGAGCTGTGAGGTTGTCTCCATTTCCTCAGCAACACTTGGTATCATATAATTTGTCATTTTGCCAATATAGCACATGTGGAACATACTTCACCACGTTTTAAACACTACATTTACGAAGCCTCTCACAAGATTGAGCATCACACTATAATTAGCCTTATGATAGTATAAGTTTCTGCTTCATTTATACTATGTTATATCTGTTTTTTCTAAGGATTTTTTTCCCTGCAGGTCTCACTATGCAGCTCAGACTTATAGTGATCCTCCTGATTTCTGCTTCCCGAGTGCTGGGATTACAAACATGCACCACTATGCCTGGACTCCATCACCGGCTTAGCACACCTGGGGGTGGGGCCAGCGTGGCACGCGGTACCAGGGATCGAACCCTGTCCCCTGCACTTACCTAAGCAAGTGCTTAGTCCACTGAGCTATATCAGCAACCCTTACCTGTTTTCTTTTTGATCTGTAGGAGTTGGAAATATTCTAAAACTAACTTTTTGTCAGGTGTAGTGTTGTAGTAAGATTCTGTGTTTTGGAATTTCTTTTATAATGTTTTTCTATGAACCAATGTTCTTACTATCAGTCTAACTGTATTTTCAACTTTCCTCTTCAGATTAGCATTTTTTTGTTGAAAACCATTCTCTGCCCAATGATCCTTGCCCAAAGCTGTCTTTCAAAGATTTACAGTTTTCCCTCAGTCTTTGATAAAACTGAATTTTTTATGTATAATTCAAGACAGAGGTTCAATTCATTTTCCACATACACAAAGGTGAAGTGCTCTAACACCACAGCATCCTCCCCCCACTGATCTATGACAGAAGCTCTGTGTAAACACTCTAAACTACTTTTCTCTACTCTGTCCCTGATCGATATGTATTCCTCAAAAATAACAAAATGCCTTAGCAACTATAGCTGAATAGGTAGTTTTCTCTTTATTCATCAGGAATGGCTGTGTTACTTCTGGATTTTTATTTGGTCATATTGTTCCCAAATCCACATTGAAGATTTATTTAAAATGAGTATATCTGTTTTCAATCCTGAATCTTCCAACCTATGAAATGAATTCTCTTCCTTTTATGAAGGGTTTTTTTAATGTTTCTAAATGTTTTATAATCAATTATCTTTAAACATCTAAGTACATATAGATGTATAAAATGGATTTGCTTCATTTATAGATAGTAATATTTATTCTTTTTTCATTCTTACTGTGGTAATTTCATTAGCTAATTTATGTTTAGATTGACACTGTGCATTCAGATTTATAAGGTTCTATCCCTTTCATCTATTGCTATATTAATGCTACACTGATAATTTTCATTCATGGTTTATGCCCTTAGAAATCTGTGGTTGTCCTATCCCACTGTATTCTGTTTTTGATACAAATTTAAGTCATCTAAAATAAATGTGGACTTGTACTATGCTTCTAGGAGTGCTATGAGAAAGTACCACAAATGTAGTGGCTTTAAACAGCAGAAACTGCCATGTGTAGTGTTGCACACCTTAGAATCTCATAACTGTGGGAGGCTTAGGCAGAAGGATCTCAAATTTGAATCTCACATGGGCAACTTAGCAAGACCCTGTCTCAAATAATAGAAAGGGGTTGGGATATACCTCACTGTTATGACCCCAAGTTCAATTCCCAATATCAAAAGAAAAAAAAAAGTGGTTTCAAGAAGAGACCAGAATTAGGTACTGGCCATGCTCCTTGGAAGAATCCAGTGGTAAACACTTCCTAACTTCTCTGAAGCTTCTCGTGGCTCAGGTTCCACAGCTGAGGGTTCTACCACTCTACTCTCTGCCCCCATCTTCCTATGGACTTCCTCCCCATGAGCCTCAAAACTTCACAGGGTTCTACTTGTTTTCTCCTTTTCTAAATTTGGAAATAATTTATATAGAGAGCAATGTGTTTCTTTAGTGTTTGTTAGAGCTTAGCAAAAAGCTTTCTGAATCTGAGCTCCTTGCTTGGAAGATTTAAAAATACTAACGTCCTTTAAGATTCAGAGGCTGCTATTTAGGTTTTTATCTTCCTGCTCACTTTATTTCTGATGACTGCCCATATTTGCACCTAACCTTTCATCTCCTGGTACAAATTTGCCAGTGTCATCTTTTCATTGTCTACTACATCTGCAGTTACGGTCTCGCTATTGCAGTATATTGCAGTATTGTTTATTTGTGCATTTTGTCTTCTTGATCTTTCCAGAGGTTCACTTTTTAGTTTTTCTCTTATAATTTTTTTTTAAATGTATTTAGTACAGGATCTACAGGGCCTCACTACACAGATCAGACCCACCTATTTACAGCCTCCCAAGTACTGGGATGACAGGCATATGCCACCACGCCCAGTCTCAGTCGCCATCTCAGCATGCCAGGGGTGGGGCCAGCAGGGCACACCAGGGATCAAATCCCGGTCCCTGTGTCTGCCTAAGCAGGCACTTTAATTTGTTAAGATATCTGGAGTTTTTCTCTTAAAATTAAATTTGAGGGGCTGGGGAGATAGCTCAGTAGAATACGCGCTTCCCTGGCAAGCTCAAGGGCCTGAGTTCAATCCGTGGTTCCACACACAAAAAAATAAATAAATTTGACATTTTGACATTATTTCCTAGGAAATCCAACTTTCTTTCTTGTGATTTACTCCAAGTTACTCTTTTCCACCATCTATGTATGTATAATTTTCTGCTTTGAAAATTATATCTGATGTTTCTATTCCACTGTACTTATTTTAACATGCATATGTAACTTAACAGAGCCTCTAAGCAACAAACTCCTTCAGTTCCCCAAAGCAACACAAAGAGCTTAACAACAAGGACATGCTAGCATATATCGCCAAATATATGATCCATTATTATATATTCTTGTTCTCTAGCATTTTGTTTTCTTTTTCCATCAAAATTGCTGATGATGTGGTCAACGTTTAGACTGGCCCACATATTCTAGCATCTCCAGCTTTCCCTTCTTCACCATTTTCCTTCCTCCTCCAAGTACATCCCCTTCAGGATTTTCTTTAGAAGTGGACTGTTGTTAGCAAATTCTGTTCTTTTCTCAAATTTTTCTAAAAATATCTTTATTTCTCCCTCAATTCTGGAAAGTTAAGGCACTCTATAATTATACATTACTCTATTATGTAGAAGGAGGCTTGCTCAGAGCATCTGGTTCACCGTAGTAAGATAAAAGTCTTAATCAGTCACCACAATAACCACAGAAAACAGTTTTATGTTTTTGAAACTACAAGCAAAAGCAAAGCTACCAGTTTCAGTTACAATATGGGAATCTTGAAAGCAAAATGAAAGCAATGGCGTGGTGGAAGAGAACAAACACAAACAATCTGTTAACTTCGCACACTTACCATGTTGCTTGGATTTCTTTTTCTTTTTCTTCTTCTTCTTCTGTTTTGGTTTGTAGTGATCTTTATCTCTCTTCTCTTTCCTTTCTTTCTCCTTCTCCTTCTCTTTTCTCCTACCTAAATGACAAAAACAAATACTTTAGTAATCCTGAGGGATCCTGAGTTGTTTCTTTGTGGTTAACCTAAAAGGCAGCATTTATATTTTCATCAGCTATCACAGTCACCTGCCCAGAGTGGATGGAGTCAATTACACTGCTCATGAGTCTGGAAGTCCTGTTTAGCTTATTGGACTATAAGAGGGGATCTTCATTAGCAGTGTTGAGAAATCCCAACTCCTGACACCTTAAAGTTAACACAGACAGTAGTTAAAACCTTTAAATGAGTAATATACTCAATTTCTAATGTGGCATATAGTTAAAACCCATGATTAAAAAAATAAATAAAACACCTCCCTGAGGAGACTCAGCATTTCTATATATGACAAATGAAGAAAATATATGAAATTTTAAAAAGTGGACTTTTTTTCCTTTGGAAAAAAATATTCTTAAAAAACCAATTAAGGCAATCCATAAATAACTACTTCAGCCTTTTGACACTTGTGTATATAAGAAGAGCAGGAATATGAAAGAAAAATGTATCTTAAACTTATTTCCCTAAAATTTTAAAGCATTCCTTTCTCCAACCATATATAAAGAAAATAATTAACTATCCTAGAACATTCTCCAAGTTAAATCACATACATTCTAGTAGCTACTGTTTCCAACCAGTATGTTTTTGCCCACAAATTGTCCATGACAGTTCATCAATTTTGAGACAAAAGTTCTGATTAGCTAAGCTAAAAAAGTATTTAAGGCTATCATCAATTATTTAATGACTATTATTACAGCACAAAAATAGAAAAAGTGGACAAACTCAGTGTTCTTTTTATAAGGTATACTAAAGAAAAAATGATTTTAACGTATCATCCACCTTCTAAGTATAAATATCATGTGGATGCTTATTTGAAATCATAATTTTAAATACCAATGTTCAGAAATCCAGAAATTTTTAGAAGCCAGACACAACTGTGACAAAAAATACACACATAACTACAAGATGTGTACTGAAAAAACAGCATCTCTGCAGCTGACTAACACTGATAAGCAATGAAGCAGATGATCACATACAAAACAGCACAGGAGGGCAAAGAAGAGACAGACTTTGTCCTCCCTCTATGTCAGGCTTTCTAGGCTTTTGCTTAAAGATTGTTTTCTGTTCATACCAAAAGTAGTTGAGCTTTTTTCTTCCAATTTCACTTTTTTTTCTGTTTTCGAGATTCCTGTGGATTAAGAGGAAAAGAAGTATATTTCATTAAAAGAGATTATAAATATAGGACAATGTTTTTAATTCTAAGAGTTTACAAAATTCTGTATGATCTTTCTGCCCCTTAAAGATTTAGACTATTTTCCTGACTAAAGTAGTAACAAAATGTGGGATTTCTTACTTGAAAAAACTGATAAATTAGAGCTGGGTTTCCTCCTACAGACTACCCAAGTTCAAACTCTGCCTTGGGTTTCATTTAATGAGCCTGTACTTCAGTTTCCTTATCTGCCAAATAAGATTACGGATGTCAACCACACGTTGCTATCAAGACTACAAAAGCAGAAGCACATAAAACATTTACTCAGACATGGCAAATCAGTACCTTTTTGTTTTCACTTTTTCTTTCATGGTACTGGGACTAACATTTGAGACTACCCCACTTCCAGAAATGGCACAACTACAGGCCTGACTCTGAACAAGAACGACGATGTCCCCTCCTAACTCTAACCCTAAGCTAGGAGCAAAGGTCTCCTGTGGTGCTACACCTATGCCCAACTCAGGAGATGCAAAACCCATGGAACCAATATGCTCAAGGACAACTTCTGCTTCAGCGACACTTCTGACACAAATGCAACTCAGAGCATCCAAATGAAATACAGGTCATATTAAAGTAGACTGAATTGTAACACCCTACATAAAATTTTTAAACTAATATCTGATCTTTGGCTGCCTAGAACAAACTTTCACACCTTTGAATTTCATCATGAGATGTTATTAGGCAACAATAACCCAATCAAAACATTCTCCACAACATTTTACTTCCTATATAAATGTAAAATCCAAAGGCATACTTATACATAAAAATAATTAATTTTCATGACACTGAGGTTTTATTACCTATAGTCCAAAACACATTTTAAACCAATATTGTACCTCATTAACACAATAGTAGGCTGACACAGATATATTTCACCCTGATTCTCATTCCTGATGTTACTAACTTATTTGTGGTGAGATTGAACTTAAAAAAATATATATATTACAATGTATTTTATTAAGTTTAGTTACCATCACTACCATTTAATACTTTTTTTGATTTTTAAAATCATTCTACAATAGTATCAAAAAGCACTTCATTCATCTTAAAGTATTTTATATATGTGATATAAACATATAAAAATACCACTCAAATGCTAAGAAGGCTCTAGTAAATAAGTTTCAAATGAATAAGAATACTGATCATTTCATCTATTATGACAAAAAGTGAAAATGACATTACAGCAAGAGGGAATACAATTGCACTTCCTTATTTCAAGACTAAGAACAAATGCAACACATTCGTTTGTCTACTAATTTTGTACTATGGGAATTCTACAAATTATGCAATTTTCTTGAAAACTAAACAGGCTTTATAATTCAAATGATGAAAATATGCTTGCAGACTGCAGTGAGAACAGAAGCAGAACTTGATTATGATTATTGGTCCATGCTCCTCCACAGCTCAGATCTCCAGGGAAAAACTACAGCAATGATGCTTGAAATCCCAGAGTCTGGGAGAGGGTCAGATTAAAGGAACTGCCTTCCTCCATTGTTTTCGTTGACTGGAATGTGTGTCACCTGCCCCTAGGAATGTGGAAGACAAATGCAGAGCTATGTAGCAGGCCATACTACAGGGGACAGCACAAGAGGACACACACAGTCAGTCTGGAGTGCTTTCAGGTTCAGAGCCAGCTGTCACATATTCCTGGGGATCCCAAAGATCAAAAGCAAAACTGGGAAACTGAAAAAGCGTTGTCCATGTCTTACACAGTACAGGACATTAGGATAATATTCAAGTCTACAAGAGAGACAGAACTTTTTAAAAATGACTATATACAAACAGAAAATCAAAATACACCTATTTTATAATTTAACTAGAGAACATATTTAGGTTACAAAAAAATTAACTGTATTTGGCCAAATAGCTCAGTGGATTAAAGCACCTGCAAGCAGGTGCAGAGGCCAGGGTTCAATCCCCAGAACTACCTTTGGTTTTCTTTGGTGAGAAAATTATTGTATTAACCAATCAAATAATATAACTCATGGAATATCCACAGAGGATTCACCAAGAACTGAACTATTTTAAGTATGCCCCAGGGTGCCCTGATATGGCAATTGAGACTTGGTGTGGTGGCACAGGCCTGTAATCCCAGCTCTTGGGAGGCTGTAAACAGGCAAATCACTACTAGACCAATTTAGTAGTGAGATGTGAACACCCTATAGACTCTTCTCTAAAATACACATACACACACAAAAAACAAACAAACAAACAAACAAAACATAATTTCACTATATTGCTCTACTTCACTTTGTTCTAGAATTTAAAAACTTAAGCAACAGATTATAGAACACTGATTTTTAGACTTAATTTTATCAAAAGAACATTTTCTTCAAATAAATTAATATATGACAACCTAATACAAAAACAAATGAGCTACACTTATTAAAATAAGACAGGTATCTCTGAATCACATTTGCTTACAATTTCAAAACCAGTAATGGAAAATGATTTCCAAAGCTGCTTTTAGTTTTCTGAGATAAATATCTCAAGATTCTTCCAGTTAAAAGGAAGCAATGCCTGGGACTCACAAGGGCCAGGTGCTGCAGAAACCATGAATACTTGCTGTGGGGGTAGAAAAAGGTCAGAGTTTCCAACTGTAGAATTTTGTTTTTAGCAATTCCACAAAATAAGCTAAGGAACAATTTGAAACAAAAAAGCTTTTAAATAGTAAATACACTGTTGACATAAAAAGTTGGAGAATGATTAATGGCCAATTTAAAGCCAGCCAGTCAGGTAACCAGATAAAGAGTTTTTGTCTTGATTTTTTGCTATCCTAACATAAATTACCCCTACCTTTGGCTTCCTTTGGTGATAAAATTATTGTATTAACCAATTAAATAATATAATTCATGGAAAATCCACAGAGGATTCACTAAGAACAGAACAACTATTTTAAGTATGATAAATACACATATATTTACATTTCATTCAAAATTAATTCAAAATATGACTTTATCACAGTTCAAACAAAACTTAATGAATTTTACCTAAAATGAAATTAGACCCTCACTCAGACACCCACCCTGTCCACCCAGTGAGAACCCCCAGATCCAGTTCTAGCCCAGGCCCGGTGACTGTGTGGGAGAGTTTCCACACCCTGCTACTACGCCACCTTGTCCCCTGCAGACTCAGCTCACGGCTGGCACACAGGCCTGAGGTGAAAGCCTGCAGCTGCAAACCCTGCAGAAAGAGTAGGGGACAGAACCACCCAGCGTATCCAGGAGCAGAACATCTTGCCAGAGGGGCACAAGAGGTTCACTCCCAAGGGCAGCACCAGGAAGGAGCTCAGCATAGCAGCCAGACCCAAGTCAGGCACAGCTGGATAAATCCAAACTTTGTAGATCTGCACCTGAATTTCAGTAGGTGCTAAGTTTATAACTGCACCAAAGCTCTACAACAAAGGGCAGAAGACAGTGTTACACAAAATTATAAGAAGGAGCAAAATGCAATCTCAGACCCCAAGCCCAACTATAACAAGTGTAGAAGACAATAAGAGAGTAGAAATTGGGAAACACACAGCTGAAATCAATGAATCAATGGCTTGTGAAATAAACAACTGCAGAAAGGTATAGAGGAACTCAGATTGGAAATGAAAAAAGAAATCCCTGAATTAATAGCATCTGCAGGAAAGAATCAAATGCATAAACATATGGAGGAAACCCAATGCCCAGCCAGAACAAGTGCAGAGGACACTAGCTCAGATCAAATGTATGAATTAATAACATCAACAGTAAATAAGCAACAGAAGAAAGTTACAGAGGAATTCAGAGCAGAATGCTTTTCTGAAATAAAAAAAGAATTCTCTGGTCATAGCATCTGAAGTAAAGAATCACCTACAGAAACATAGGGAGGAAATCCAATCTGAAAAAAACACTAAAGTCAAAGAATTAATAACTGCTTCTAAAGAAGACATTGATAAAAAAAATAGAGGAGATTAGAAAAAT